>CAIGRB010011256.1:42433-94014 GCA_903798255.1 Fraxinus quadrangulata
TTTTTCTTTTTTTATAAACTTTTTTCTCTGTTTTTTTTTCTTCTTTTTTTTTTTTTTTTTTCCTTTTTTTTTTTTTTTTTTTTTAATATATACATATTTCTCATTCATTTTCATTAATTTTCTGTTTTCATTTGAAGAGATAAACTTGGTCAAGGGAACACGGTTTTGAAAAGTTTAAAAGGAGGTGGACATGAGCATGCCACGTGATTTCATTCCATGACGTGAAATTCTCTCAACTTTATTGAAATTTGAGTTTTTTATTTATTAAAATCAACATCTCATTTCACCATATTTGACTCTCATTCTCAAAAAAAAATCTTCAAACTCATTTTAAATCAAGATTTCTCCTAATAAAATAATTTCACATATAAATAAAAAAAATTATACTTTTTAATTGATAGTACATATTTTGTTGACAAGAAAATTTTGGTAGCTTGGCCCGACAACATTTGAAGATGGAGAGAAAAAAACAAGCCAATCAGGCTCGACCACATTAGCATCGACATTAATTCTATTAAAATTTTCGTGCAGTTGAAGCTTTATTGCTCTAAAGGATGGACCACAATTGACTATGACCATACTTTCCTAAATATTGAAAGTTGGATCCGCTGAAGATGTCAACAAAGTAACATATAAAATAAAATTTAAAATAAATAAAATTCATTCTCTTTCGTTTCTCATGTTCGTAGTCAAACTCCATCACCAAAATATTTATTCCCACGCAATCAACTGGGGAAATGACATTAATTAGACTACAACATAAATAAATTTCATAAAATCTAACCTATATATACATATCTCAATTTTGAATTTTTTTTATTTTATTCTATAATCACAATCAAATTACAAGCTGCAATTACATTATCTATCTTATATTGTTGCTACTTGAAAGATCTATAAAATAAAAAGTTTAATTACTAATTTTAAACTTTTAATCTTAGTTTAAATCGTGCCTTATCAACTACTAATTTCAAAAGCTTAAAAATGTAGTGCTTTTGAAAATTCTTCTGTCAAATTGTGTCATACACGTGGTAGGATTATGCATTTAAAATACAACATTTTGGATCGTCACCCACTCCGCTTCTCTTTGATGTGTCATAATTTAAGTGATTGGTGCGATGATATATTGCGAAATATTGAAAACATGTTTGGTCGATATTTTTTAAAATGCATTTTTGACGTTTTGACTGTTTTTAGTGAAAATATTTAAAAATACTCAAAATATGGAAAACAAATGTTTAAATGAAATTTTAAAAAATTGAAATTTTAAAATCTAAAAATATAAAATCTTAACAAATAAAATTTTTAATTTTAAAATATATATTCAAAAAATAAAATTAATACATTCTATAAATAAAAAAAAACTAAAATCTAAAATTCTAACAAAAATATTCTTATAAAAATAAAATTTTGAAAATGAAAAAAAAAATTTTGAAAAAATAAAATTATAAAAATTTCTAAAAAATAAAATTATAAAAAATTAAAATAATTCAAACTCTTAATGATTATTTACAAAAAAAATCTACGAAATTATTTAAATTAATATGGACAAAAATATTTTCAGTCCACGCCGTTAATTTTTATTTTTAGTTTTATATTTTGAACCCTTATTATTTATTTTAATTTTATTTTTCCAGCGAGAAAAAATATTGTAACATTCACAACTTTAATATGTATATGTTATTTAAATAATCGAATTTCACAGAATAAGATATCATAAAATAATTTTAAAAAATTTCAAATCAAATGTGTTTTCTAGTCTTCTATTTTGAGAAATAATTTTTCAAAATGACAAACCAAACGTATTTTTAATATCTTAAAATAGACCCTCAAAATAAAAATAAAAATAAAATTAAAATTAAAAATGCACTTAAAGCTAAAACACAAATCAAACGAGTCCAACGCGTTTTAAAAAGTTAATAATAATTTTTTATTTGATTTAGATTAAATTATATATTTATCAATTAATATTCATTCATTATTTATCCATCTTCGTGAAAACCACTTATATTCTTCTAATTGCTATTATTAGAATAAATTTAGACATACAATCTTGTTAGCGTTAAGGACGTCATTTTTCATATGTTAAAATCTGGCCAATGATGTGAAACAATGTTGTAAAAAAATAATTATGATGGATGTTATGTTAGAAAATGACGGACTTAGCTTCTATTTGATCCCATTAAAATTTTAATATATGTTTTTCTCTTATTTTTAATTGTATATTTTTTAATAAAATTATAATATACGTAAACTGAAAAAATTTCATTTTTTTAAGACACATCATTTTCAAAAATTATTTTTCTAAAATACATTATTTCCAAACTCTCATTAATGTGGGGGCAAACGAGGGTTTAATATACTATTATAATTTTAAAGTAGGCCATGGAAATAATAGAGCAATAAAGAAATGCTAAAATCCTCTTTTCTGTGTTTTCCAACTAATTTGACTATGGGCAAAGTTCTCCAATGGCCTATGGGCAACACAATTGATTGTTTCAAATCCTCTTCTTTTTATTATCTATATATAAATATCTATTTCCGTATGATAATATATAAATTTGTTCAAGATTATAGAAGAACAAGATGAAGACATCTCTGAAGAATTTGCGAGGATTTGCAGCGGTTAGGCATGAAAAAGAAGAGCGAAGGCATCAGAAATCTCTTGTTTTTATTGAAGTTGATCGAGCTAGCCAGGTTTACTTTTCACGAATTCCATAAATGGATTTTGGAACCTCAATGAAATTTGTATTTCTAGTATTAAGGTCATATTTTTCCTCAATTCAGTCACTATTTGATTTTCCCCATTTGTTTTTATTTAATTGGAGTGGTGTTACGGGTGGCGAAGGTCCTGCCGTAGTTGAAATGATAGTAACAATGGTGATGACTACAAATGTGACGCTGTTTTATAAATTTACAACTCTGGCAATTGGGCTTCTTTTTAATCACGCTACTGGTTTATGCTGAGATGCTAACAATTGGTGGAAAAACATTATGTGTATTAGGACATGGTGGATTTGAGAGACTGCTATGATAAGTTATTTTTGGTTGCAGCAGAAACGGCAAACAACGCATATGGTATTTCATTTGGTGTACAGATTTTATTCTTATTTTTGTTTTCAAATCTGACTCCCTTTATTCTGCAATTTATACACAAATATTGACACAATGAAGAATGTAGAGTAGGATTTTACGTCCAATAGCTCCAATGATTAGCCTAAAATTCTTGTTTATGGGTCATGTTTTCTGCCATAAAGGGTTTTTGGTTTCTGATGCACGTGATTGGACATTTTCAACTTGTAAACTGAAGTAGGCCAAGTTTTTCCTCTATGTGCTTCAGGGGTTTGGTTTTCATTTTCAAAAGAAGTTTGCATTACTGGTGATTATTATTAACTGGTACTACTAATGGATGGCTAGTCATATCTTTTAAGCATTTTGGCATCTTGAAAAACTGTTTGACAAGCATTTAAAAATCTTTTTGGGAGTTTCTTTTAATTTGGAACTATTTTAATTTGTATTATTTTGGTCGAAGCTATTAGGAAGTCTTCTAATCAATTCCACTATTCTCAGAATTCGCAGAATCACTGGGGGAAATGGGTGATTGTCTGCTCGAGAAAACAGCATTAAATGATGATGAAGAAAGTGGTAAGTTGAAATTTTATTGTGTATATACCAATGGTCCTCTGTAGGTTGTTATGCATGAATTAATATTATACAGCACTTAGGTTGGTAATCAAAGATGTTTTTCTGTCTTATTTAATTATTTTTTTATTTTTTGGGTTGGTTCAGAAAGAATATCCTCATCATTTGCATAGTAACTTGTCTTTTGAACTCAGCCAAATCAAAGATACTAGGATTGCAAATTATTAGTTTTTACCCCCTTGGTATCCCAATATTTTTGAATATTTATGTTGCAAGGCATTCTCTTTGCTCTACTGATTGTGTGGGACTACTCTCTCAGTTAACTACAATGTTTTTAGGCATCATCTCCTGGTCCAATTGGTCGACCAGCTCTATAGCAGCTTGATTACAAGGACAGCCTATCCCTAAAACATGTGATGGCATTCAACTATATTCACATCTTTCAAACCAAGAAACTTCTTTTTAGCACGGAACTCTTTTAGTCTCCTTGGCGTATGCGGATGACCGGCTTCACAGTTAGGTCTTGGCGTTCTTGGATTTTATGTTTCATGTCCTCCAGAAAGCAAATTTTGTTTCGTATGTTCTTCATTCTATTTTGTATGATTTCGGAGTATGAGAGCAAGAGATTGAACTATCTTATGGCAGACCACGCAAAGCTTGTAGCTCAGCTGATTTACTCCACTCTGGACCTCTTGGTTGGGATACATTTATCCTTGCTTGTTAGGGCTTTAGTTTTCAGTAAGGAAGTCTAGGCTTGACTAATAAGATATAAAAAAATTTTCTCGCTTGTTTAGTATTTCTTTTGCTTCGCCCTATCTTGTCTGTGCGTGCATAATGATAGGAGACTTCTCCAACAAGAAGCCATTAAAAGTGAAGGTCGGAGAGGAGTTAATATGCAAAAGCTAGGACTTTTGAGTAATAAAATTCAAAATCTAAGCTGGTTGGTGAGCCTAGTGATAGGAGACTATCTAGCTTAGTTCGTAGCGCTGGTCCTTTTAAAATTTTAAAGCAAGTGGGTCCAAATGCATATGTACTTGACCTTATGCCACATCTGGGCTACCACCATACTTTCAATGTTGAGGATTTAGTTGCTTATAAATGCCATTTCAAACCCTCTGATGATCCTTTCCTATCCCCATATGTGGATCTTGACCCGGAATCTCTTGCCACTTCTAACCCAATGCCATATTTCTCAGCACACAAAGATAAAATTGATGCTATTTTAGATGAACAGATTGTGTTTACTAAAGATGGGAATGTGCAACACTTCCTAGTTTATTGGGTTGGTTGGCCTGAGTCTGATAGCACATGGATTACTAGAGAGACACTACAACAGCTTGACCCAGACTTATTGGAGCTCTATCGGAGTCAGCAGGATCTTCCTTTGCCCTGTTCTGCTTCCACGCATCCAGAGGACATTGATGGGGACACCAAATTCAGACCATTGCTGACATGCTTTTATCGACGTCGGATGAAGCTGGCCCCAACCCCTTAGTTTATGGTTGGGAGATTGATTGTAGCCTTTGTGACTTATCCACTCGACAGGGTCGAGTTTTTCTCCCACCCTGGGAGAGTTGATGCGGACGTCACGCCGGAAGTTATTTATTTATTTTATTATTGCTATTGGACCTTATCGTTTATTTTATTTTATTTATTGTTATTGGGCTTGCAATAGTGGGTTGACCCAAACCCGTTAGGTTTTCGCTATTTATTGGTTATTTTTATTGTTATTGGAACAATTGATGATGGAATAATATTTTGCTTGGCGACGACCTCGTTTTTCCCTTCCCCATGTCTTCTTCCCCCTCTCCTTCTTCTTCACAGCTTCCTCTTCTCTCTTCTTCTTCTTCTTCCTATTCTACATCAAACTCCCATACTATTTGGAGTGGAGGGTAGGGTAGGGCAGGACAAACTTGATCTATAATTGTAGAAGCTATTTCTTGGAAAGATTATGGTTCTCAAGTATCCAATCAACTAAGCCTCCAAACTAGGAAAGCTTAAGTGAAAATAAAGGAGTCTTCGCTTGTTGGGAGTGAAATCAATCAAGAAGTCTGAAGAAAAACAAAGGACATCAAATTTGGCTTTGAGACGTGGAAAGTGAGCTAGGAACAAGATAGGAGAGATAAAATAAGGATGGTGTGCAACGAAAGGCTTACCTTTTCTCGTCAAATAGGAAAGCAGAATCATTTTCGATGTCATGGGCTAGACTAGTGTGCTATTATGCTTTCTTCAAAGGATGGCTACTTCCAAGCCCACCTTCTGGTTGTCATCGTTTGATCATTTCCTAAGGAGATCATGTTCTTGCTAATCAAACAAGTGCGACAAATCAAATAGATGCCTTAATCGGACAATAGCCAATCTAAGAGAGTTCAAATCATTGGTCCGAGGTAAAGGAATAAGATCCTAAAGAAGTAAAGCTAAAGTAATCCCGTCTGAGACTATAAGGGAATTTAGGTTAGAAGGATTCTAGTCAAACAAAGTCAAGGTTGTAATCCATGACATGTCTCTTCTAATATCCAGAGTATTAGACGGAAGGTCAAGTTGAAAGCTAAAGCTAACGCTCACCTCGGATCAAGCCAGCACCACTTGCAAGTTCATGTTCACGAGAAAGCGAAGTTCTAAAGAAAAGTTGATGACACGGACTTCAGTCATCATTCATTCGTCCCTGTTATACATTCTTCGTATTTATCAGGCGAGATGTGGATTTTTACTCTCCACGATTCCGTTCTGCTGTGTAGTATAAGAATAGACAAACCATTTGCGAATCCCGTGCTTTTCAAGTAAGCACCAAGTTTTGGGATGTGTATCCCCCCCTCCAGAGTTTATCCTCAAACATAGTTTTCTTGCTTTTACTTTCTAAATAAAATTCTCTGCCAAGCTTTTGAACTCTATCTAGTGCCATAAAGGCTTTTGGTGGGCTTATTGGCGCATATCATGGTGGGTCTTCAGCTGGGGTGAAGTATAGTATAATTGGAATTGCAGTAGTACTTGTCATATTTACTGAAGCTAGTTTTCTTTTATTTTTGCTTTCATGAAATATAATGTGTAACCTTATACGATGTGCCTTTAAAGATCTCTCGATCTTTATCAGTTTCACATATTTGTATGTTAACTAAATTAGAATGCAGTCAGCTCTGTTATTATTATTATTCATTTTTTTTTCCAAAATCCAACTGATTGCTGTTTTGTGCAGGAAAAGTTCTGTTGATGCTGGGAAAAGTGCAGCTTGAACTTCAGAAAATTGTTGATGGTTATGTACGTATCATATTGGTGTATGAATTACTTCAGATTTCTTTCTGTTTCTTACAATATATACATCTACTTGTTAAAATACTGCATTCTGCATTTCAGCGCTCTAATATATTTAAGACAATCACGATCCCGTCAAAGTCTATTCTTAATGAGCTACGTATAGTTGAGGTGAGTTCCTTGGATTATTCAATTAATTTCAAGTAAATTTTCTGTGGTCAGTCCCATTATTGTTCTGTGATTCGCTTTTTGGCATCAGCATTGTAAAGAATGAGAAAAGCTTTTATCCCTAAGAAAGGATGATGGGTCTAACTTTAGAAGCATGTGATCCTTTGTTGGAATTATTTTGATTGTTTTTGGATCTTCTTTCATTTTTTTTTTTTAATTTGTTGTGTGGATTCTAGCCTGAGGGTAGACGGCTTAAAGTATTTTTTCCTTGTTCGTTGCTTCTTTCATTCACAAGTACCTGGCTTTACAATATCAGCTGGACTTATTAATGTAATTAACTCTATTAGAGATGTTTAGCATATTATTTCTTCTCTGCATGCATTTTATGTCTATAGCTGTTGATGTTCTCCACTTATTTGGGNCCCCCCCCCCCCCTGTATACAGGAGATGAAGAGGCGATATGATCATAAAAGGTCCAAATTTATTTATTCTCTTAGTATATGACTTCTTCCTTCCCTCTTGAGCATGGTTTTAATTTAAATTTATGCTTTCCAGAGAAATATACGAGGGCCTGATGACACATAGAGAGAAGGAGAAGTTGAAAGGTAGCAGAGGAGAGCGTGTTTCTTCACACCAGTTTCAAGTAGCTCAGGATGAATATGAGGAGGAGGCAAATGCATTTGTATTCCGTATGAAATCACTAAAGCAAGGACAATCCCGTAGTCTTCTAACTCAGGCAGCTCGCCACCATGCTGCACAGGTTTTTTTTTTTTTCCTTCTTTTCACAGGAGATTATATACCTTGTATATTTGATTCACATGTAGCATTAATAATATGTTTATTCTTTTTAATAGTTGTCGTTCTTCAAGAAGGCTCTCAAATCTCTAGAGGCAATTGAACCACATGTCAAAATGGTCGCCGCACAGCAACATATTGATTACCAGTTTAGTGGACTTGAAGATGACCTGGGTGATATTGATGATGATGGCAACGATGAGGATGATAGTACTGAAGATGATTCTGTAAGTCACGACGATGGAGAATTGAGTTTTGACCATGGAATAAATAGTGCAGTTCCAGTACTTTCTACATCAAAAAACTCAACGGAGGTAAGACTTCCATTTTTCTTGGTATTAATGTAGGACGAATGGACGGGTATGTTAGACATCTATTGTTACTATTAGTTTTAAGATTCGTATACTTTTAATTATTCTAATTCTAATGGGAGAGATTATTATTTTATTAGGAGATTGTTTTCTTTTCCTCTCAGATGTGATTGATTCTTTAGGAGATGATTAGTAAGTTAGTTTATTCAGATAAGTAGATTTTCACTCTTCTTCCATAGCCCATAGGAAGAGCGTTAGGCATTTTTTCTGTGCAACCAATTCTATTATTGATTTGATTATTTCAAGCATCTTGGGTTTTCTTTTGATTCCACAAAATTCAGTTTTATTGCTGCATCAGATATTAGAAGCAGACCCTCACATGAAATGACTTTAAATAATTTATTGGTACAGATTACTTGTGTAAAAGTTTCTGGACTCTGAATGATTGTCCTTGTTGAGTTTTGTCATCATTACATATATTTAGTGCCATAGAAGTAGAGGAAGTTCTATTAATTGGGATATGCAAATCCAGCTTGAGAGAGGCTTGGTGGACTTAGCTTTGGCTCAAGGAACTAAACTATTACTTAGTTTTTGAGATGATTAATTAAGTTTTGTCCCCACCTGGCATGTTATATATCTTTATATCATGGTAGATAAATAATTTATGAAATATTACTTTATTTGCAGTTGGATAATGTGGATACTACATCTCCTCCTAGCACTAAATTAGGTGCAGCTGAGGTGAAGATCCTATCCTGTGTTTTTTACCAATTGTACCTTCCCACATACTCATTGCCCATCCAACTTGTCATACGTGCTATTTTGAAGTATAACTTTCAAATTCTATGCTTTTCTTTTTTCTTTTTTTTAACACCCGCTTTCAACTTGGCTTTTAGTTAAGGTTATGTTTGAGAAAACATAGTTTGACTTCTGTAACCAGATTTTAATACAGACATTCTAAAAAAAGGGAAGTAGGATGCTAACGATTTGATGGAGTTGTAATATATTCTGAATGTTATAAGCCTATTTATCTGTTATTCTAATTTATCGATTTAAGTAACTTCATTTATCAGATCAAATGAAGTACATAGTGACTTAGACCACCAGAATAATGAGCTGGAAATTTCATCTGTTCCTTGGTTGATGTCCCTGAATGGCTATTTGTTGTGGCAAGTTCTTTAAGAATACATGTCTCCCTATGGGGACAGTCTTGCAGACACCTTCTGAGTAGACTCTAATTCATTACTGCATACTATCCAATGATCGAAGATATCTTGGAAGAATATGCAGTAGTAGAGTGAAGTAAACAAAAATAATGGGGGTTCAGGCTCGAAATAGAAATGAATGTGACCATGAGGAAGATCATGAATAGACCCAAGGCCTTTTTTATACAAGGTCTTGAATAGGGTGATAGGACCATGAGGAAGATTGTGAATGGACTGAAAGTTTGCATAGTTTACTGCCTGAATCTGTGAAGAAAAGGTTCATGTATCCAGATGGTGTCTAGTGACACATTATCTTGGCATACTGGTGACACGCAGACACGTGTAGCTGTGTGTATTTATAAAGAATGGGTTCATTTGCTGTTTAGCTGTGATTTGCAATTGCTGCGTATTGAAAAAAGATTGCTGTTTTTCTGTTTTTCTAGTTTTCCTATTAGACTGTTAGGTTGCTGAATATGTGATCTCTGGTGCCCCTATGAGTCTATTGAGCCACTCAAGATATGCCCTTGTTGCCCATGTTTGCAGGAAAATTTGGAAAGAAGTACTGGTCGAAATTCTTTTGGCTTCCTCAGAGAGCCTATGATGATCAGCCAATCAGCACCTATATTTCGTGAGAAGAAACTTGATCCAGCCAGGCGGCCGAGACAGATGCTGCCATCACCATCACACAGGTTTACATCATATGTGCTACCCACACCAGTTGAGGCAAAGAGTCTTGGTTCTGGGAAAGCATATTTTGAAGATCCAAAACATAAACAAGTGAGCCATAACTTGTGGCATTCATCTCCTCTTGATCAAAATAAGCATGAAAAAGTAGTAGAAAATGAGAAATCCTCTATCCTCTTAGATGCACAACAGGTGCTCACAGAGAGCAATAATAATACAAAAAGCAGTCGATTGCCCCCTTCATTATTGGGCTTCTCATCAAAACAGTTTGATCCAAATGTTGCATTCGATACTAGAAAAGTCAAAAGACAAGCTTTTTCTGGTCCAATAACAGGCAAACCATGGCCAAGGAACCCAAATTTATCTGCCAGTGGTCATATCATTTCATCAGAATACCCTCTGCCGTTTTCTGGGTCTATATTGCGCGCTCCATTGCCTCAGCCAACGTCAATGCCCAAATTATTATCACGTGTTTCACCTAATTTGATGTCATCGCCTATAATAAGCGAACTTCATGAGCTGCCTCGGCCCCCAGCTCATCTACCTTCTAAAAGGCTCTCCAATCACATTGCTCATTCAGGGCCTTTGGTATCCAAAGGTACTGAGCTACCTACTGCAAGCATATCAGCAATGTCTGTAGCAAAATCTACACTTCCAATGCCGCCTCAGACTATTTCTCGCAGTTATTCTATTCCCTCTGGAGGTCGAAAAGAATCGGCACTGCATGTACCTGTAGAAGCTTCTCAAAATTTGAAGATGACTGAAGCAATTTCTTCACCTCCTTCAACACCCATTTCATTGCCTGATGTACAACCAGCAGCACCAGCTACATCGTAGATGACGTATATGCCAGTCAAATGGGAGGTAATTGAGGAACTCATCATCCAACGCACCTCTGCCAATCTTGTTATTTGATATGATTAGGTGAAAAAAGGTCTTTCTACAGGCAAAATGGCTTTAAAATTGCATTGCCTGCTTTATGGGGATTTATGTGAATCTTTTACCGATTAGGTAAAATGCATATTGTGCCCTTGTGATTTGAGATGCATAAGTTACCTTATCTTGATTACTGAATATGCAACTTACCACGTGCTTTTGTAAACCCTAGATATTTCCTTTTAATTAACTTTGCCAAGTGCTGGAATTGTTCACAGGATGCTGTATTTAAGGATAGAGATTTTACATGAAAAAATTAAGTCAACAAAAATAGGAGGACTATGAATTGTACAGGGTTGGTTTCTTGGAAAGGTGGTGGGAAGATTTTCGAACCGCAAGGTAATATTTTTTAGGTTTTCAAAATCTCGAGGGTGATTTTCAAATTTCCCTTGTTCACTTCATGTCTGGTACTTCCTTTTTCAATATCATACCGAAGTTACCCTTTCTTTCTTTTCTTTTTTTTTTTTCTTTGCTGTATCTGAGTATTCCTTGAAGTAGTTTAACTTTCTCTGGGATTACATTTTGGCGTGCAGGGGTGCATTGGCATGCTTTAGTGCGTATTTGGAATTCATTTACATTGTACATTAATATCAAGCAGAGGACGACTGAATTTCTCACCTAGTACGGGCACAAAATCTGTACATATGTTCTTATTTGTCTTTGGTTCTTTTTAATTACATATTTAGTCTTCCGTGTGTTAAATTTTCTTTGTCGTGCTACATTGTATTAGCAATTTGTATCATCGTCTATGATGTAAAGGGGAAAATACTTATTTCCAAAGTTTTCTGTGTGAAGTTTGCATAACTAATAGCGCATTTGGTCGCATTTTACTATTGACAACAAAGAGAATATGAAGCTCCTAAGCTGGATGTTTTCAGAACATAAAATTTCATGAACAAGGATTTTTCAGGGAAGCACATGAATATGTTACATGGTTTAAGATAGAAAGGGCAATATGAGCAACAATATCCATTCCTCCTAATTAATATTACAATACCCATCAACCTATAAATAGTTTAGGCACAATTCCCATATAACAATTAATGCAGCTTCAGTCGGAGCTTGCAATGTTGTCATGGAACCCATCAGCTCAGGCCCTTCTAATCTTGAGATGTTCATGGAGCTTAACATCTTTAATTCTCGTAATATGTAATTAGAAAATTATAAATTTGTAATTGGTAATTTTAGCATTCAAAATCATGAGTTGTTTGAGTTGTAATTAATGCCAAAATAGTTGTGGATTGATTGTATAGTGCATGGAGGAGTCAAGTATGTCAAATATGGACCAAGGAGAAAAAGTCAGCGCAAAACAGTTTGCTGGCCACGCTAAAATGCTCGAGCGCTCAAAACAAGGACTTTGCCGCTCGTTAGCGTGAGCCGGTGCTAGAGTGGCAAAGGCAAGCACTCAAGTGGAGATGCGAAATTCAGGAATCCTAGTTAACGTAAAATAGTTATTTTTCAATCATATTTCACTCTTTGCTATCCATAATAAATATACATGCCATAGTTCGTCCAAATGTGTGGTTAAATATTATTTTCATTATAGAGAACATTATTTGAAGATCAATTACACATTCTCAAAGATCTTTTTATTCTACCCCAAGATCATTGATTCATAAATTTATCCCAAATATTGGTTCAATATGGTTGAACCTTAATTTTAGTTAAGAGAACATCCTTTGACGATGAAATCCATATTCTAATATTCTCTTGCTTCAGCCACAATTCAAAACACAAAAGATCATTAGATCAAACATCAAAAACCTTACATTCACCTATAAGCCTTCAGAGTTATGAAGTTTAGAGAAGAAGCCCTTGGAGTTCCAGTGTTCCGAAATAAATTCGTTCTTGGTGATCCACGTCTAGAGAAAAGTAGCTGAAAGTTGCTGAGAAGTGCGGATCGCACAACCAAAAGAGTTCATTGGTAATTTACAAGTTAAGTAGCTAGAGTCAGCTAAGATTTAGCGATGTTTGGGCTAATTGTAAGTTAACTTTCGTAGTGAATTTTACTAAAAAATTTGTCCGGAAGTTTTTGATCCTAAGAAAGGGTTTTCCTCAGTGATCATATATGATGTTATTTATTTATTGCTTTTAATTTTAATATTTATGTGATTGTTTAACTTATGGTTAATTTGATCAATTACCTTAATCATCTAGAAACAATAATTTAAGTTACTTGTTACTTGTTATTGATTAATTCCGTATATTTGGATCTAAATTATTTTCCAAGAAATGGTATCAGATCTTAATTGCGTTCCTTGATCCTATTTATCTAGATGAGTCAATCACTTCATGTTGATTCATACTTTAATGGTAATAATTATGCATATTGAAATGTTATAATGAGAGCTTTTCTTAAGTCTATGGATGAGTGAATTTGGGTTAGTACACAAAGGTTGGGTTGCCACTCTACATCTGTTGCAGGAGTAGTTACTCCTACCAAGGTTTCCACTTGATCTAAGAATTATTTAGATGAGTGTGATTGGAACGGTAGAAGAATACATGCCAAATTTATAGCTATTTCGCCTGAGGAGTTTAAAAGAGTGTCCATGTGTGAGACCGTGAAAAATGCTTATGATATATTAAAAATCACACATGAAAAAATTAAGATTGTTAAAAATTCTAAATTGCAGATGTTAACTATTAAGTTTGAAGAAATTAAAATGACTGATAACGAATCTTTTGATGATTTCTATACTAAATTAAATGATATAGTCAACTCTAATTTCAACTTAGGTGAAACGAATCCCCGAGGCTAAGATTGTGAAGTAAGTTATGAGATCCCTGCCTGAGAGATTTAGTCCTAAAGTTACTGTTATTGAAGAAAGCAAGGACCCAAATGCAATTAAGATAGAAGAACTCATAGGATCTCTCCAAACATATGAACTTCATCATCTAAGAACAACAAACCTTTAGCCCTCAAAACTATTAGGGAAGTAGACTGTGACACTAGAGATTGTCTACCTTGTTAGAAAATTTGGGAAATTTCTTAAGAACAATAAGCAACCTTTGTTAGGAAATTTGGGAAATTTCTTAAGAACAATAAGCAACCTCTTTATAAGTTTGTGTGAATCTAGTACATCTAGGAAAGATAAAAGAGAGAAAAGTGAGACGAGATGTCGGGAAGAATTTTGTGAGGTGTCATGAGTGTCAAGTTTTGGTCATGTTAAATTTTAGTGCCCAAGTTAAAAGAAAACTCTAGGTAATGTTATGAATGCTACTCTCATTGATAATTAGTCAGACTTCTATAATCAAAGTGAGAAATTCAATCCTAAAAAGGAAGGGAATTATATGGCATTCGCTTATGTGGTTAAGAGTGAGTCACTTGAGAACATAGAGCAATTTGACTGTTCAAATGAAGAATCATAAGATGAGCATGACATTTATGAGGCTATAGATGAATTGTTTAAGGAGTGCTAAGTTGAAAATGTTGAATAACTCTACCTTTAAGAAAGTACATAAACTCAAGTTAGAAAATGAGAGTTTAGAAGACAAACTTAAGGAATCAAGTAGTAGATTGAATGAGTTAAGGGTAGAGAAAGAGTCCTTAGAAGTTAAAGTTAAAAATTTTACTAGTGAACTTAATAAATCTAATGTCCAACTTCAATCATTTACTAGTGGTTTTAAGAAGATTGGTAATATGTTAAGATTGAATAAACCTAATATCCATACCGCTTCATCTTCTAAAACCAAGTTGGCTCCTGTCTTTGTCAAGCCTAAGAGTAAAGCGAGCAATATCGCTTGCTTTATTCATGGTTTCTACGTATTCATGCATGCACTCTATATTTTTGTTTTCCTTATTTCATTTGTTTTGTAGTATTTTTTATGAAAAATAAAAATTAGAAACTACAAAAAAATTGAAAAAGCAAAAAGGATTTTTGAAGTTTATGCACTACAAACATTAAACTCTTGTGAGTGGGTTTTGACACTGTGTATAAGATTTGGGATGACGGTCATTAGTGTGGTGGATTAACTTTGAATATGAAATGATCTTTAACTTAGTTGATCTAAACTCTTGTATATTTCCCATAAAAGAAAATGTGTATTATGCTTCAAAAGAATTGAATTATGTGATACATCTTATACTTGTTTTTGTAGTCCTTTTTTACTCGAACTATAAGTATGATGGGTATCTTAAAACATGATGTCCTATAGTCATCTAATTTTAGAGTCATCGACCTAAAACTTGTTATATGCTTTGAAGATAAGTTTGTACATAAGATATAAAAAAAAATGAGAGAAAAAATTATATATCTGTGCTTTTGAAAAAATTAAATATGAGTTTTTTTTAATTTAATAGGTCCTAATATCACTATATTTACCTTCATATTTTGAGTATATTCATTCACCAATAATTTTTTTCATATCATTTTCACTTATTTAAGATTTTCAGACTTGCTTACAGGAGTTTAGTGACATATTTCACGCATGAATAGCTTGTACAATTTACTCCATATACGTTTAAAATAAGTTATGTGTGATAAGTTTACTATTTATAAATTATGTCTGTATAAGTAAGCGAATAACTGTTCATGATATTATATTTAAAAATCTATGAAACATAGTTGTCTNTGTTATATTTAAAAATTCATGAAACAATTATTTCAAAATAAAGAATTTTTTTTTTCTCCCATCACATGTTTTGCATAATTATATATGTGCGTTGTTTTCACTCATTCCTCTTGATGATATTCACGTTTATATTACTATTTTTCATTTATTATTCCTGACAAAAAGGATGAGAGATTATTATTTATTTCATAGAGTTGACTACATGAGCTAGGGGGATTTTTTTTTTTAAATTTAATTTTGATATTTGACTTGGGGGTCGTAGATATTTCTTTTTGTTCGAGTTTTAATATTGATATTGTATTTAGTATTTTTTCAATATTAATATCAATATTCTATATTTTATTTCTAAACTATTGATGAACGTAGTATTACATACTTTGATGTTATACATGTTTTACTTATGTAGTTTTATATGATTTAGTTAAATATTTTATTTGTTATTTTCCTTTCACATACTATTGTTGTTTTCGTATGTTTCAAAAAACATGTATGACAAGATTTGAGTTAAATTTTGAAAATTGAGTCTTTGAGTATATTGTAGTCAATTTTTTTTTTTTATTTTGACTTTGAAATAAATGATTTGTCACGGAATGTCAAAGAAGAGATTGTTAAGTCCAAATTTGTAATTAAGAATTTTAAAATTTGTAATTGGTAATTTTCGTACTCAAAATCATGATTTATTTGAGTTGTAATTAAAGTCAAAATAGTTGTAAGTTGGTAGTATAGTTCTTGAAGGAGTCAAATATATATCAAAGAGAAAAATTTGACACAAAATTATTCACTTGCCACGCTTGAGCGCTCAAAACAGGGACACCGTCGCTTGCCTAACGCTCGAGCAGCGAAGGCACCGCTCGCTTGGCACAAGGCCAGAGCTCAAGCGACGGTGCAAAAATTCAAAAACCCCAGTTCACATGAAACAGCTATTTTCCAATCCCCATTTCACCATAAACACTGTCCATTATTAATATACATGTCATACTTTGTCCAAACGTGTGGTTAAACATTATTTTCATTATAGAAATCATTATTTGAAGATCAATTACACATTCTCAAAGATCTCTTTATTCAACCCCATGATCATTGATTTCATAAATTCATTCCACTGTTTCAATATCAGTTGAGCTTTAATTTTAGTCAAGTGAACATCACTTGAAAATCAAATTCATACTCCAATATTCTCTTGCCTCAGTCACATATCAAAACACAAAAGGTTATTAAATCAAACACCAAAAACTTTTTATCTTCACCTATAAGGTTTTGGAGTTCTGAAGTTTGAAGAAGAGGCACTTGGAGTTCTGGCGCTTCGGAATGAATTCGTTCCTGATGATCCGTGGAGAGAAAAGAATCTTATAGTTGTCGGGAAGTGCGGGTCGCAAAATTAAATGAGTTTTTAGGTGATTTACAAGTTAAGTGGTCAGAGTTGCCCGAAAGTTTTTGATCCTTGGAAGGTGTTTTCACCGTAATCATATTTGGTATTATTTACTTTATTGCTTTTAATCTGAACGTTTATGGGATTTTTTAACTTAGGGTTAATTGGATTAATTACCTTAATTATCTAGAAACAATAATTAAGTGACTTGTTGCTTGTTATGAATTAATTCCGCATATATGGGTCTAAATTATTTCCCAACAAAAGACAACGTAAAGTTGAGTGATGGTTTCAAGTGAAAAACCAATTGATATCTAAGTTAAAGAAGTTCTATGTTCACCCGTAGGTTGTGACTGAATTAATTTACAATCTGATTGCAATTTTTTCTGCGTGTTTTAGTAGTATTTCTGTGGAATTACCTCGCCTCTGTGAAGTTAGAAAAGGAGCCCGACGTTGAAATTGCACCGCACAAATTATTGTTTGAACAAGAATAACTTATCAGACAAATGATCTTGGCCATTTATTTTGAGACTAGGCATTAAGCCTGCTGAGCCCCCTGAAAATGCTAAAAATAGAAGTTTCATCTTAGTCATAAACTTGGTTATTGATTCATTGTGGATTCTATTTGCAGACCTATGATTGTAACTAAGTTAATACCCTTTGAGACTTTAGATATCAGAGTAGTATGGAGTGAAGGGTTCAGTGAGGTGTTTGTGGTAAAGATCCAGGCTTACGAGTTTCTTCTGTTGTCCTAGTTCAGATTGAATTGGCCCCATCAATTTGTTCATGGACACTTCCCTGTAAAACGAATGTATGTACATAAAATTTGTGTTCCCTCAAATAATGCTTTGTTTTGCATATGAAATCATTAAAAAATTGCATTTACATTATTTCAACTAGTAAAAGTGAAACAAGAAATAATGCATAACAAATTAAACATTGAATCCTCACAAAGTTCTTCTAACTCCAACTCTCCTGAAACATTCTAAATAATTAAAGGGCTATTTACCTTAGTTTGTTGAGTGCAAAGTTAAACTCCAAACAATAATGATATTTGTACAAAGGGGGTGACAAAATGGTTGACAAAATGCCAAATGTCACCCCCCCCCCCCCTATTGGGGGGCACCTGCTGCGGGCTAAAAGAAGATTTGCTGTACAAATTGGCCATAATCACCCAACTCAAGTAAATTCTACATGAACTTGAAGTTGGCTTCTGCAGGATCACTTACTTTAAACCCCTCCTCAAGAACCTAGTATAAAAATGTGATCCACAGTAAATACAGATTCGTACATGTTTTGTAGTAAATGTAACAATAGATTCCTCGGGAATGCCAACCCGGAATTACTAATTACACTGGTCACATGGTAAGCACCACTTGATTAGTTACTATAATATTTGGCATTTGAATTTTGCCTCTTGCTCCTTGAGGACTCACCAATGCACCAAGATACAAGATAGTGGACTCCTTGTCGAATCCCAAGCAGCCATGATGTAACCCATGTCGAAGACAATATAAACTAATAAAATCGTCCCCTCTCTAACAACTCAGGGTCTTTTGAACCCCATTTTTTTTAGGTAGAATGCATTTTAGAATAGTAAATTGTTGAAAAATGAATGATTTTTTTTTTTTTTTGATTGCGTATAATATTATTTTATTGACGAATGTGTTGTTGAAAAGAAATGAAAGAAAAAATATATTTTAAAAAAATGAGGATGAAACAAGGACTTAATCAACCTTTACAATGAGGAATATGGGTTTCAACAAAACCGCCAACCATAGAAAGTCCTTGTTACACAGTGATCAAAATGTTGCAAAGTAGCAGTAAAAATCATGATAATGGGAAAGAAGAAGGATGCGTAGCGAGAGAGGCTCAATTTCAAAAACATTGTCAAATTTGTTGTTTGGATCAGCTTTGGATGTGCCTGCAGTGAAGTCATTTCAAGAAATCATTCAGGGCTCACATAATTCTGAAACAGAACTCCATCTTCCTACCCATTAACATGATAAGATCGTCACATAGCATGGGGTCATATGAGCATGCAACTGTATGCGCACAACAGAGAGCACTCGGGAAAACCACACATCTTGTTTGGACAAGACCATGTGGCAACATGAAGTTATACATACAAGCAAAGCAAGAAATATGTAATAACAGAATTATTGATATTAAGTCGCCTATCCATCTGGAGCTTCACTAGCCTTCACGAATCGACCTTTGAATCTTTTCCTTGTATCAGCTCTTTCTTTCCTTGATTCATACCGTATATGCTTATCATATCTGGTTATAAAACAACATTATTATCAGATACAGCACATTGGAAATCCATTAGGGGAAAAAGGTAGGCATGAAGTATGCTGAAAGGAAAATAAGAGTAAATAGGTACCTCCGGGTTTTCTTCTTTTCCATGTACCGTTGCATAGCATTGCCTCTGTTCTTTGCCAGAAGCTCCATATCAGCCTTGGTTATTGCAGCTGTGGTGCTTTCATTTTTCACCAAAACAGCATGATCCACAAAATGAATGTCTTTTGAGCCACCAGAACTGGGCTTAGAAAAACCTGAACAAGATTTTGGCCTTGATACTGGTAAATTATTGCTCTCAGATGTTGCAGGTCCCGGGCTTGCTGTTGGATTATTTGAGGCACTCTAGTTCAAAAAAGTTTTATCATATTTTAGCTCCACGTGATATTATTGGACAGAGTAAAGAGAATCCAAAACACAGAAAAAAATGATTGTCAGCATGTCAGCCCTTCATTATATTTCTTTCATTGATATTAATTTAGACGCATTAACAACCCATGTTGGACAGAAAAACTCGAAAAATGGGTATGTTAAAGCATGTGATTCTTTGGACTGATCAGGAGTTTGAAGTCATATTGATGCCGATTAACTTCTTCGTTGCCCATTTCTGATATATGTGAATTGTGCATTTGTTAAGTTTAGAAGATGTTAGGCATCATTTATCAATGATAATAAATGAGTACAAATTTTTTATATTTTGATATTGGCCAGGTATCATAAATTTTGAGGTATACGAGGACAAGACTTTAAGCTATACCCACATGTGACACCGAACTCAGATCCAAGTAGCGCAGCTCCTTTGACAAGTAAATTACAGGACTACTAAAAATATGCACAGTACTAGGTCCCACTTATACCTCTATGAAGCATCCTCTAAAATCAAGCATTCACCAAAAGAATAAACTTCACTCAATCGTCTTGAATCAAAGCAAAGAGTCAACTCTCTTATATTATTTTAACATAATGTTTAGTCTCTCTTAAAGATTCAAACTTTCGAGAATCAATCAGTCCTTACTTCAGTAACCTGTTCCCAATGATTGCATGTTTGAATGACGAGTAGACAAAAAACTGTTTAGTTTTGTCTTCTCAATGACTGCATGTTTGAGGGTGTGTTCGAGTCACATTATTTTAGAAGAATGTATTTTGGAATAGTAGATTGATGAAAAATCTGTGGTTAAAAAAGAAAAAAAAGTTATTGATGTGACGGAAAATATTATTTTATTGAAGAATGTGTCGATAAAAATGAGTAAAAGAATGAGAATGAAAATTTTAATGTGGCTCAAACAGGGGTTGAATGACAATTCTAAGTAACAAAAGCATTGTTTGTTTGATTTTATCAAGAACTCCGTTGGGTAAACATTCACTGATCATTGTTGTTGCGTTTGGTTTTGCAGATATGGGATTTTAATTTGGGACAATTGAGGGGCCTTGAGGAATCTAGTGCGCTAGAAATGGAATACAGTGCGAGTGACCAATACATGGTGCATAATTCTGGAAAACTACTAAAATAAGCATTCACCAAAAGAATAAACAACTTCACTCAATCCTCTTGAATCAAAGCAAAGAGTCAACTCTCTTATATTATTTTAACATAATGTTCAGTCTCTCTTAAAGATTCAAACTTTAGAGAATCAACCAGTCCTTACTTCAGTAACCTGTTCCCAATGATTGCATGTTTGAATGACGAGTAGACAACAAACTGTTTAGTTTTGTCTTCTCAATGATTGCATGTTTGAGGGTGTGTTTGAGCCATATTATTTTGGAAGAATGTATTTTTAAATAGTAGATTGATGAAGAATGTGTGGTTGAAAAAGAAAGAAAAGTTATTGATGTGATGGAAAAAATTATTTTATTAAAGAATGTGTTGATGAAAATGAGTAGAAGAATGTGATTGAAAATTTTAATGTGGCTTAAATAGGGGCTGAATGACAATTCTAAGTAACAAGTAAATGAAGATGGTAAGCAAAGTAACTGCATCAACATGTAGATATAAGGACTGCATAAAGGCGTTAGCAGTTGTCAGCGTCTCTCCAAACTGGACAGAGCCAAATATTTTCTTAATAAATTGGAATGGAGGTTATGAACTTGCATGTTATATAGTTGAACGATATAATCACCAATGAATCTAATGAAATGAAAAATTAGAAAATCAGAAATGGCCACAGAAGAACCACTTACATTAAAGGGTATGGCATTCTCACGTGCAATTGGAAAGTTTACTCCGGGGAGGGCTACTCCTCTTCTAGTTGCCAAGGATGCACCTTTTAGTAGTTTTCCAGAATGTTGCACCATGTATTGGTCACTCGCACCGTATTCCATTTCTAGCGCACTAGATTCCTCAAGGCTCCTCAATTGTCCCAAATTAAAATCCCATATCTGCAAAACCAAACGCAACAACAATGATCAGTGAATGTTTACCCAACGGAGTTCTTGATAAAATCAAACAAACAATGCTTAAACACACATAAGGTAAGAAAAGAAAGGAAAAATAGTAGTTTCAGTAAAATATCGATGAGAATTTATTGTGCTCTCAGATAAAACCTGTGCATTATGCAAATCCAAAGTTATGAGATAAAAACAGACCTTGGATTTTCTCAAGCTAATGTAGAACCGAGTAAACTAAGTTCAAGCGAAAAGGTTATGGAAAGTGATGTAACAGATCCAAAATGGCAAGTGATATGTCAAAAACTTATATGATCAGGTGGGGAAAAAGAAGAAAGAAAGAGCAATCTTTAACTGGCAAGAAAAACCATTGTTCCTTGGTCCCCACACATATCTGATTCAGCATTTGGTGACAAAACATGCTTAAGAATATCCTCCAAAAAGCATTGTGCTTGTCCAAAATGCCTTCAAAAGAAAGACCATTAACATTATAATGTACACTTTCCATGACCAGTCTCTAATTACAGATGTATAGATCTCCAAAAACCTAAAAAATATGAATTTTACCTAGTCATTCAATCCATAGAAAATCCCATCTTCTCAAAGTATCAAGCATTAATCTAGCTTGTGATTTAGAATATGCACGAAATCATTAAAAATACAAGATTATATACAGAGAATATTAATAGTTATAATGCAATTGACAAATTAAAACCAAAATGATAATATTTTTCTGGGAAAAAAAGATGAACAACCTGTGTGCCGTGATCAGATGTGCTTGTATTCCATAACATGTTCCCTTCCTCTTTCGGCTTAAGGGATTTTTGCATCATTAGCAATGACGTAAAACCCCCATTTTGCTGCTGCTTCTCTTGTGGTTGTTCCTGGGATGGCACAATCTCATTACCCTGATACCTTGGAGTCGCCGGTCCAGCCTCCTCCTCACCACCACCACCATCATCGATACCGACGTCAGCCAATTCCTGATTATACAGCTCCAGTAATTGCTTCAGAATCACCTGCTTCTGCTTCTGCTTCCCACAGTTGGGGCTTCCCTTCTTCATCATCTCCCCACCACAATTCGAGTAAATTACTGAATTACCATTCGGCACAATTAGATCCTGCAACATCACCGAGCTGGACAAACCATCCTTACTCATCCACGATTCCAACAACCCACCCCACCAACCCGGGTCCAAACCCGAACTCAAACCCAACGGTTTCTTATCCTCAATTTCCAATCCCCAAGCCGATGCCAGCTCGAGCGCCGACGGGCAACCAGAAAATCCATCGACCGGAACCCGGTCGTGTGAGGAGGCCACGTTGCAGCTACCATGGGCATCCCAATCACACTCCTGGCACAACACCAAGTTGTCAGTGGCGCACCTTACAGAAACGGGCTCCGACCCGCAATTATCACAGATCTGCGAGCGGAGATGCTTCTTGGAAAGGGCGTTGGCTGAGTGCACGTGCTGGTCACATGACAAGCACAGCTTGGCCGAATCTGCGCGGCAGTAGATTATTGCCGGTTTATCCCCGCAGTAATCACAAGCCACAGCTTCACCTGCTCTGATCACCATAACAATCAGCAAAAAAAAAAAAAAAGGGGAAAAAAAGGAGCAAATCCCAATAAACTAAACTGTTAGTACGAAATTGAAGTAATCCTTTGCTACTGAAACTGAGGAGTCAAAAGGGATAAATTTGTTCATTCATTAATACACACGTCATATAAGGTAATTTGCTTTTATTATTTACTACTCCCATTCTTATTTTAACGTCGTCGATGTAATAGACAGGAGAGGGCCCCACTTTATAAAATATCTTTGCCCTTTTGCTAGCTTCCTTATAACGTCTTCAAGCTCTCTAAATATCAAATACTTCCCATTTTAGAGGTAAATACTTAAAAATAAGTTTCAAAATACGTTTCATTTTCATTTTTTTTAAATATAGAGCTATTCTTAATAGACTAATTATATTTAATAAATCATATATTTCAATACTTTATTTCTTAAATTATTCTTGTTTGAGACCCATTTTTTGTACAAAAAAAAAAAAAAACATTTTGCAATAGTGTTATGATGAAAAATACATGGTTAAAAAGTTAAAAAAAAGGTTTACATATAATATTATTTTATTGAAAAATGTGATTGTAATGAAATCAAATCACTGTTTAAAAATCAATTTTGGTGAAAAAAATGGAGCTCAAAGAAGAGCTTAAATTGATCGGTCAATTAAAATATAAAAAATTATGTTAAATAAAATATAAAGAGAAATCAATGAATGTTTGTTAAAAAAAAATAGAAGAGTCAAAATAAAGAGTCTGTTGGGGTATATAAAAAATTTAACTCTCTAAATTTAAATACATCCTTGATAATACATAAGATGTTTTTATAAATAAATAGTCTATTGAATATGCTTTTAGGATATGTTCGGTGGTGGGGGATGAAAAAGTAGGAAATAAATTGTTTTCTATACTTAATCGGCTCGTAGGCTCAACTCGTCTCGTCGGAGTTCAGTCCTTGGACGACTCAGGCTTGTTTCGGGACGAGCCGAACACAAGCCGAGCGAGGGCTCGAACAATGAGCCAATCAAGACTCGGCTCGTGGGCTCATAAAAATTGACCGTTTCGTCATTTAAAAACATAAAATAAAATTGTGCAAAATCATCACTCTTGGCATTTGGACCTCATTGACCATTCTTTGAGCAAAACTCGTGTCACATCATTCCTTCCATTTGTTCCGTCAAATGGTTGCATGTCGTCCACTCATGTAATGCAACCAATGGCACTTTGTTCAAGACATTAATTGACCATTTTTCCTACATAATCTTAATATTTTCCACACCTCATATTCATAATGAGTTGTAATGGATCAGAGAATTTGTGTAGACTTTAAGCATAGTCACAAGCAAGAATGTCTTTTCGTATTCTCGTTGGGTAAAACCCTTATCCACTATCCTTGGTTTGAAAGTTTCCACATACCCATCTACTTTTCTCTTTCTCTTATAGAGCATGGTGAGGTTGATCCTTTCTAGTACTTCTACAAGTTTCCAGACTTGATTAGAATGCATGGATACCATTTCAACATTTATATCTACAGTCTTCTTATATGAAGTTTCCAGACCTGATAACCTAGTATACGTGTCATCTACAGTTTCTTTTATGAAGTAGGATTATTAACTTGTATTATTCTATTTAGACTTTCCAATCAACAAGTACCTAGAAGGCAGCATAATGAACCTCTAAATTTGTCAAAGGGGCGATGGATCTTGGATTGTGGCAACATTTTGAATTGTAACATTTTCGTCAATGTGGTTATCACCATCAAGTGACGCCATTACCTAATAATTACCTTCAATGTTTTCTTGATTTATTTGAAAAAATGGCATCTCATCTCTCCCACTCATATCATGTTTTCTCAGTATTCTTGACACCAGATCGTTGTCTTTAAGTTGTTTTCCTGGAATCGATGGCGTGGAATGGCTCACACTCATTTATTCCAAAACAACCTTAATTTTCCGTTAACATTCATAATATACTTATCCTCTAGGAAGGTTGCACTTATGCTAACGAAGACCTTCATATCTACAGGGCTATAGAAATAATATTCCCTGGTGCATTTAAGGTATCCTACAAATAGGTAGATCTTTGACGTAAATACCAACTTTTTTGTCTTACCTTTCAGCACATGAGCTGGACATTCTCAAATTTGGATGTGACACAAGCTGGACTTGCGCCTACTCCACAATTCCAGGAAGTCTTGGGAACGGACTTAAAGGAACTAAGTTATGAATATATGCAATTGTCTCCAGTGCATATCCTTAAAATGAGATAGGTAGAGTTGAGAAACTCATCATGAACCTAACCATATTTAACAATGTTAAGTTTTTTCTTTCTGAAATCTCATTCTTGTAATGAATCGATCCTCATGTCCACGCCATTATAATATATGTACTATTCGCTTTGAGAAAAACTAAGCCCACCTTAAGCCTCACATTTTTACGTCACATCCTCCATGATTCGAAATTATGACATCTGTCTTATTAGAGATTTAAGTTAAAACCTGATACCATTAAGCTTTGATCTTTTTATCATAAAGAAATATGTCACTCCTTACCCTGCTTCACCTTAATTGTTATTTTAACAAGTAAAAGTTTTGTCTTGGTCTGAATAGGGATAGAATTTATCTTCTGCATATCCAAAGAGTTTTGAAAAATCTAAACATCTAAGAGATAGATAGAGAGGTAGGAATTTTTCGAACGAATCGCTCTCCTTCGTATACATAAAGAGTCCATTGATGAAAATGTGTTAGGGAAGCTTAAACCCAATTCCTACAGTGATGAATATGAGCGCAATTGAAATTTCTGAGAATTTATAGATGTGTATTGAGATGACCATTCACTATTTCTTGAAGCTCTATCTCTCCTTCGAATGAACCATATAGCCAAGAGAAACCATGAACTGGAATAGAAGAGCTTGCCCTACCCATGAAACGGACAATGCGTATGATATAAAAAATTGGGAATGAGGTTCAGGTCATTACAAATATGTTGGGGTGTCATAGATGCACTCGGTTGCAAAACTATAACATTTTATATTAACTAGTCCTTGAGTTTTCATAGAGATATTCGTTACCTCAATCCGATTGAAATGTTTTAATACTTTATCCAAATATTTCTTGACCTCAACCCGATTATCTTTGAATTGCATAAAGCATCTAATTTTCGAGCCATTAGGTAAATATATCCGAATTTAGGGTAATCGTCTATAGAGGTTATTAAGTATTTATACTCTCTCTCATAGATGTACTCTTTGGTCCACACACAATAGAATGAACTAGTTCTAATACTTCTTTGGCTTTAAGTTTGTATTAAAGGATCCCTTGATCATTTTATATCATGTTAAGGATAATGTGACTAAGTCTAATATACCACAAATATGTACTCGCTAGTATGTTATGACTTTTTATTCATGGTCTACGAAATTTAATACTTGTGGAATATTTTAAAATATAAAGATCATTCATCAAATATCAAACACAAATATGAACTTTACTCATCAAAATGTAAAGTGCATCAAGAGCCAATTTTATAGAATAACCTTATCTTATTAATTAGGAAACATAAATCAAATTCCACTTCATCTGCATGACACAATAACAATCTTTAAGAATTAAATGTCTACCACTAGTAAAATAAAATAAACTACTCCTACAACTCTTGCAAAACTACTGTCCTTGTGCTAATGGTGATTTTAAGTTGACCTCCGTTGTGTCTTGTGCTCTCATGAAGCACATGCATAGATATGCATATATGATTAGTGGATCTAGAGTCTACAACCCAGAAATTTGTAAAGTCAATCATTAAATAAAACTCTGCAACTAAAAAATCACTAGTCCGCTGCTTTTAGGTAATGCGTCGAGGCAATCTTTTATTTCATTGTCCTTTACGATCGCAATTGAAACACTTACCTCTCAATGTTCTATCTGCTATAGACTTTTTGTTGCTCTCTTACATCTTCTTAGCTCTCTTCTTCTTCTTTCTAACTCCACTCTTTAGCTTGGAACTAGTAGAGCTACAATGACTATATGAGCAACAATATTATTAACCTTAAGTCCATTTTCCACATTATGGAACTCATTCACCAGCTTAGATGATGAAATCTTAATCTTATACAAATGATAGTCTGTGGTATATTGTAAAAAACATATTGAAAGTCAATGGTTGAACCCAGATTCTATGCTACGTTGAAGTGTGCAATCATAATCAACATATGATCCTTAAGGTATGAATTGCATCAAAATGAGCCTTTATACTTTGAAGCCCAAACATGTATTGAAGGCCTTCTAGTATATCAAAAGAGGTTACCTGACTTCCAAGCTTTTGATGCAACACATTTGACATTGATGTTAAAATTGTAACGACAAACCATTTTGTCGACATCATCCATTGATCATAGCCCGTGGTCTCATTAGGTTTTCATGATGTTTCTCATAAAGCACAATGATAAGTGTGTTTTTACACACTTATTTAATACCTAAATATGCTNAGTTCTAATACTTCTTTGGCTTTAAGTTTGTATTAAAGGATCCCTTGATCATTTTATATCATGTTAAGGATAATGTGACTAAGTCTAATATACCACAAATATGTACTCGCTAGTATGTTATGACTTTTTATTCATGGTCTACGAAATTTAATACTTGTGGAATATTTTAAAATATAAAGATCATTCATCAAATATCAAACACAAATATGAACTTTACTCATCAAAATGTAAAGTGCATCAAGAGCCAATTTTATAGAATAACCTTATCTTATTAATTAGGAAACATAAATCAAATTCCACTTCATCTGCATGACACAATAACAATCTTTAAGAATTAAATGTCTACCACTAGTAAAATAAAATAAACTACTCCTACAACTCTTGCAAAACTACTGTCCTTGTGCTAATGGTGATTTTAAGTTGACCTCCGTTGTGTCTTGTGCTCTCATGAAGCACATGCATAGATATGCATATATGATTAGTGGATCTAGAGTCTACAACCCAGAAATTTGTAAAGTCAATCATTAAATAAAACTCTGCAACTAAAAAATCACTAGTCCGCTGCTTTTAGGTAATGCGTCGAGGCAATCTTTTATTTCATTGTCCTTTACGATCGCAATTGAAACACTTACCTCTCAATGTTCTATCTGCTATAGACTTTTTGTTGCTCTCTTACATCTTCTTAGCTCTCTTCTTCTTCTTTCTAACTCCACTCTTTAGCTTGGAACTAGTAGAGCTACAATGACTATATGAGCAACAATATTATTAACCTTAAGTCCATTTTCCACATTATGGAACTCATTCACCAGCTTAGATGATGAAATCTTAATCTTATACAAATGATAGTCTGTGGTATATTGTAAAAAACATATTGAAAGTCAATGGTTGAACCCAGATTCTATGCTACGTTGAAGTGTGCAATCATAATCAACATATGATCCTTAAGGTATGAATTGCATCAAAATGAGCCTTTATACTTTGAAGCCCAAACATGTATTGAAGGCCTTCTAGTATATCAAAAGAGGTTACCTGACTTCCAAGCTTTTGATGCAACACATTTGACATTGATGTTAAAATTGTAACGACAAACCATTTTGTCGACATCATCCATTGATCATAGCCCGTGGTCTCATTAGGTTTTCATGATGTTTCTCATAAAGCACAATGATAAGTGTGTTTTTACACACTTATTTAATACCTGAATATGCTTATTATTGATGAAAAGAGCGGATATCAACTCACAATTCGGTAATTTTTGCATTCGTAGTTCATAAACCCAAATGATGGTTTCACCAGTAGTTCTTATCACATTATCAGATAAGTACAAGAAAATAATACTCCAAGCAACCTTGATAAGTGTGTTTTTGCATACTTATCTAATACCTAAATATGCTTATTATTGATGAAAAGAGCGGATATCAACTCACAATTCGGTAATTTTTGCATTCGTAGTTCATAAACCCAAATGGAAAGAGAATAAGGCAAAATGAAGAGAAAAATGGATCAAAAGCATAAAAACATGAAGTTGGGGACCAAAGTGTACAAGTTAGAAAGTTAGATCACCTTGGGTTGCAATTTTCGAGGGCAAAATTGAAATAAAATAAAAATTTGAGGACCAGATTGTACCTGATCAAAGTTGAGGGCGTGGTATGCAGTTATATGGAGGACACTTCTGGACTAAAAAAAAATGAAGAAAGCCCGCGCACGAGGGAAGGCTATTTGATTTATCGAGACCAAAATGGTCTCACGGAACGTGCGGGCCAAGAATGCTCGCGCTTGTGTCGCCTTCGGCTGGGCCGTTTTGCGTAAATTTTGGGACTTCTTTTACAATTTCACCTTAGGTGAGTTTTGGCAATTTCAATACCATTTTGTGGTCACTTTTAGAAAAAAACACTCATATTAGAACACTTTTGGGAGAAAATGGGGAAGAACAAGGGCACAAAGGGAGGAGAAAAATCAAGAAAAAGTAGAAGGATTTTGGAGAAAATCAAGACCAATCCACTCATTATCCTTAAGAATCCAACCAAAGGAAGGATTCTACATTTTATCTCGTATTTTTATCGATTATGTTCTCCAACTTGTAATCCATTGCTCTTAACTTTTTTCCTTTTTATCATCTATATAAAATGAGCTAGTTCTTTGTGCTGAGATTTATGGTTGAAATTTGACCTAGTTTTAATTAGTTTCAGTATTTGCTTTTAATGTTAAAATGATTATTTCCATGTGTATCTACCATTGTATTTCTTGCATTTTCATTTATGTGGCCAATGAATGATTATGTTTAGTTATTTGTACATTGTTCAAGAGAAAATTGTGCATTTTAGATCAAATAGTAGAAATCATAGGTTTGTATAAAGGATAGAGATATACCACTAACCCTAAGTGACCCATTGAACTATTTTCACAAATATTTAATGCGGTTGCTTGGTTTGAATCAACATAGAGATATATTAAGTTAAACCAAACGATTATGGTTAATTTCGTTTGAGAGATGTAATTAACTATTATTGAAAAATTGGGTCTAACATTTTTAAATGAGTAATTTGTCAATTGACTTATGGAAACATTAATTAGGTGACAGTTAAGTGAAACCATGAATCCCAACCACCTTTTCCTCCGAAATTCCCAAGTGTTTGTGTTTTCTTATTTTGTAGAATTTTAGTTATTTTCCAAAATTGAAACTTTATTATGTGTGTGTGTGTGTGTGTGTTTTTTTTTTTTTATTGTTAGAATTAAAATGATTAAAGTTGTGTAATAGAAAGAAACATTCATCGAGGGATCGACAACTCAGACTCAAAAAGTCAAATTTATTATTTGAACACGACCCGTGTACTTGTTATTTGCACGTTCATAGTGAACAAGTTTTTTGGCGCCATTATCGGGGACTGTTTTTACTTTGATTACAACTTTAGTTACTTTTAATTTTAACAATTTTTGTTATTTACTTTTTTTTTTTGTATATTTGGCTAACCCTCGTATTGTTAATCTATCTTGTGTTGGTATTCTCTCGTAATTTTCAACTATATTTGCATTATTCTCATCTTGGTAAAATAACCAAGTTTTTACAATGTATAATCTCTACATTGACTATGGAAATATGCTTAGAGGTCCAAGATGTGAAATTTTTCAAGCGATGCATTGTATAGGACAATTCTTGTATTCGTACACCGATATCTCAATATCGAAACTTCTTTGGTTTAGACAATATTTGAAATGTCAAAAATAAATGCTAGACAATTTCGATGATAGTTACATGATCGCGGGAGATTATGTACCTGACGATTTGGATAAAGACATCAAATTTTTGGGAGATGGTCCTCCATTTTTGAATGAGAATGTACTTGCAAATTATAACCACAAACTTGCCAAGTTGGATGTAGATGATTTGCTCGTGGAAGATTACGAATATTGGGATGACTTTCAAAAGTGGGGGCATAATCCACTCAACAGAGTTAATAGGAAAAGCTTGCCATTACCCGTGGAGTTTGATTGTGGACCAATCATTCAACTCGATGAGAGTTCAACCATCGATGAAGAGCCTAAAATGAGTGAAAATTTAATCACAACAGAGCTGAACGAGCATGTGCCAATCAATGAGGAGAAAATCAACTTATATTCTTATGACTTAGTAGATTGCTAAAAAATTAATTTTGTGATTAAGTCCGATGAGGAAGTAGAAATCTTCATAAGTAAATTTAAATTGGATGGAATAAGCAAGTCCTATTATATCGAAATGGGCATTGTTGAGTTTTGGAGATCAAATGAATAGTGAAGCAAAGCCAAAAGAATAAAAATGTGCAAGGCATCTAAAGAAATAGATGCCCACGAGTCAATTGCCAAAGTTGAGCTAAAGATTATAAAAAAACGATTGTTGAGAGGCAACCTAACTTTCTAACCCTTAATATTTTTATTTTTCGTTTTTGTCATTATATAATAATTATTGTAGTTATATGACTTTTTGAAGTACTATGTTTATCATGGTTCTCAACATGTTGAAGATTTATTTTGACTATATTGGTCACACTTACCTACTTTGATTTTAACCCGTTTAATTTACTTCTTTCTTGTGATCTTATAGGACACTACAAGTTATTTCATGAGATGCTTGTTGAAGGAAATGATTTGAAATCAAGTTGAGGCTTGATCACAAGTTTGGGGTGAATTAAAAATGAGTTAATCAAGAGCACCGCAAGTCCAAATCGAGCATTGGTACCTTTTCACAAATATACAACAGGGGAAGTTTCGTTATCCCCTATTCTCTTTTATCTTGTTCTTTACACTTGGAGGACAAGGTAAGTTTGTGGTGACTATGCTTTAATTGTTATGATTTTATGTTGACATGTTAGATAGCCTTGCATGCTTAGAATTGCTTGATGTTTAAAATTGTTGTTGATTCACGAGCTATGTAAAATCAAAAATGTTATTTGTGCCTAATTTTCTTTTTTTTTTTTTAAACAAATTTCTTGTCCATGTGAGATCCCAAGTTATTTTGAATACAATAGTCATGATTAATTGTGTGGAAATTTTGGATTGATGGATAGATTTTTGAATTGGTAGGAACTAGGTTGTGAGTTGTGCACAAATTTTTATCAACTCTTTCTTAACCATATTGTGAGATACGATTGGGAGTGGTCGAGCCAATGAAAGATATTAATTAGAAGTGTATTTGCTTTTATTACAGCAATAAAGTATTTGACAGGTCATTATTTGATGGGGTGAGATGTTCGTCACTTCTTTTACCTTCCCTTAGAAGTTTTGTATCAAAATTGCGTAGTTTTGGCTTCTTCAAATTTGGGCCCTTTGTTTTCCCTCTTTTTCTTCATCCAACGACGGACATTATACCTGTTCAAATTCTACATTTTTTAAATGCTACTCTCTTTTTCATTTCTACACCGTAAGCTTCCAAGGTTTTTCTTTGGAACGAGAAAGGGAAATTTCTTGAGCTTCCACCTTCTGTTTGAGTGAGGTCATCGTTTTCTCTATTTTCACCTCGACAATTGCATGAGTTTGAACGAGTCTAGGGTACATTCATGGGCTAAGTAACATGACAAATGAATTTCCATCTTCCATTCCTTCTCCTCCAACTAGCTCTGGCATTCAAGAGAAGTTTCCATAGTTAACCCAAAGGATATAGTTCGGCGTGTAGAGATGGCACAAATCCCAGTACCAGCTAGGGATGGATGCGATGAGGAGGATCCGAATTCTCAAAGATATGATGAGGGTAATCCTTCGAACGAAGAGTGGAGTCCTCCTCTTTTAGGTTAGTAGTGATTGTGGATGGCCAAGCACAAGATTCCCAGTTCGGTTGAGATGATCTTTTCTAGCTCTACTGATCGAGCAAACGATCCGCCGAGGGATATGTGGTAATTAACTCAGCCTTTTAAGTCCTGAGCTTTGATTACCAATCCCTAGAGCCATTCGTAAGTCTCTGTCCTCTTGTGGCATTGTTCCTACTCAGCTTTGACCTAATGGGTCGAGAACTTTGGTTGCCACTTTGATCTTATGGTGTAGGTTGGGCTATCTTGAGCTTATTGTAGATCCATTTAATTCATTATATTGTTTCAAGGGGGATGGGAAGGACTCTGGTTGGTACTATGCTAGTGTTAGGACTAGGACTAGGTCTAGGGTTCACTAGTGTTGGACACTTCGTCTTTAGTCAAAAAATGGAAAGAAAAAGTCCTCTGTTATTGGGAAGTGGCAATTTTATCCTACTAAGGGCGTTAGGGAGGATGTTATCTCAACTCGTTGTCACAGGGTGTGTAAGTCTTCCTTACGATTTTCTTGATGCACTAGCTAATTTGTGAGTTATCACCCTGAGTTACTTATGTGGTGCTTTTTGCCTTGCAGTTTACAAGAAGTTTGCTATCACTTCAGCGACCAAAGATAAAGCTAACACCATTCGAGCTCTGTTGAAAAAATAGAGTTCCTATAACACCGTCATCTCTAAGTCGAGCTTGCTTGAAGCAGGTCTACTCCAGTGTACTTCTACTCCTCAACAACCTTCGACTTCCAGTAAATTGATCACAACTTTTACTTACTATTTTTTTATGTATGTATAATTGCGTTATTATTAAAAATAGTAATTATTTTATTTGCTACATAATTCAGATTGAAACGAAGAGATGCTGGGGTATAAGGCATCAAAAGCTTCAAAGGCAACTAAGAAGGCACAAAAAAGGAAAGTCGCTATTGTTGAAAAAGCTCAGCCTGAACTGATTAAGAAAAGCCAACCTGAAGACCGTGCTAGGACAGAGTCAGTCCCGAAGTCTCCTATGCTGCAACCTCCCATGGTGGATTATCCTCCCATGACCGTTTCCACTACTCATTCTCAAGGGATTGCCCTGCAACTACCTCCAACTCTTCCAAAGCCCAACTTCCTTGTCCTGAGCTCTACCTGTCGGACATAGAAACAATGATTGGGACTCGTCCTGATTTTTTTTAGACTTCATTCGAAGCTCTCTCACCTTATAGAGATATGACATCCGCCCTTCCTCCTTCCATTAAGGATTCTGCTAACTTACTAACCAAGAGATGGAACGATAAAGAGCAGATATACCTTGATGGTTTTTCAACTGATGAAGCTTACATCACAGATGAACTGCATAGCCATAGATATATCCTTTACATGATGATAGTGGTGGACAAGGTATTAACAATTATGCCTCTCTCCCTCTTTTTCTTTAGCTTTGCAAGCCTACGTTTGTGTTATTTTTTTTAACATCATCTTATTTATATGATTTTCTCTCATAGGTAAGGGTTGAGATGGATAGGTTAAGTGAAATAAGGAACCAGGCAGTTGAACTTTTCAAGAATATGGAGGCTAAAAAAGCTTTAAGGAGGTAGAAGGAGAAAGAGTAGGAGGATCAGCTAAATAAGATGGGTGTGGAGCTCGAAGCTAAATTTGTGTCCGAACTCGAACTTCAAGACGAGGTGAAAGCCTTGAGAATCTGGGGAGAGAATACAATGAGAGTCCTGTCCATGAAAAGAAGAGAGTTGAAGAAGAGGGGCCCGTGTTGGCATGGAGAGGCTCTGCATTGAGGAGGCTATTAAAAAGGTCGAGGAAGCTAACGTCTAATCTACTTAAGAATTCGACTATGGAGGGAATCACCTGAGTTTGATGCCCCAGCTTAAGATGCTTACTTCGTCAGTTTAGTGGAAATAGTTAAACATGTCCACTAGATGTGGCCTAACTTCGACGTAGGTTTCCATCATGAAGCTGTAGATGAGTAGATGGACACTTTGAAAGAGATGTCAACTGTAGCAAGGATAATCATCTCTTTTCGACAAAAGACAAAAGTCCTGACTTGGATGCCTTAGATCAGCCCAACCATTCCCCGCTTGACTCATCTTTTTATTTGTTTGAAGTACATTTTGTCCACTTTGGTATTTGAAATATTCTAAGTGTTGCAGCATATGCAACCTTAGGTCAGACTGCTTGGAAGTAGGTCCTTTCAAATTTCCCTTTTGGAGGAGAATTTTGTCTAAATGTTGCAACTCATGCAACCTTAAGTCGGACTGCTTGAGAGCAGGTCCGTTTGAATATCATTTTGGGAGGAGAAGTTTGTCTAAATGTTGCAGCACGTGTAACCTTAGGTCACCCTACTTGAGAGCAGGTCTTTTTGAATCTCATTATTGTAAGAGAATTTTGTCTAAGTGTTGCAGCACATGAAACCTTAGGTAAGACTGCTTGGGAGCAGGTCCTTTTGAAACTCCTTATTAAAGTATAATTTTATCTAAGTATTGTAGCACATGCAACCTTGGTAGGGCTGCTTGGGAGCAGGTCCTTTTGAATCTGAGAATTTTGTCTAAGTGTTGCAGCACATGCAACATTAGGTCAGACTGCTTGAGAGCAAGTCGAGAGTGGAGTCTTGAACATACTTCTTTATTACAGAGGGATTAACACAATATGCTATTAAACACACATCTTTATTATGGAGGGGTTTACATAATGCAACATGTTATCTTTTTACCAATAATACTTTTTAAGATGCTTAGCATTCCAATGGTGCAGTAGAGGTCTTCCTTCAATATCCTCTAGCTCATAAGATCTTCTAGGTAAGACCTTAGTCACTCTATAGGGTCCCTCCTAGTTGGGACCTAAGGATCTCGAGCTTACTTCTCTCGTAGCGAGGAAGATATTTCTAAGAACTAGGAAACCAACTTCAAACTCTCGTTTCTGTACTTTCTGGTTGTAATAATCAGCATTGCGTTTCTTGTATATAGCATCTCTGATTTTGACCTTATTCCTCATCTTCTCTATTAGACCCAATCTCCATGAAGAGCTTTTTGATTTTCAATCTCCTTATATGATGTTGTTCGGAAAGAATGAATCTCTATTTCCAATGGGATCATGGCTTCTACCTCCGAAAACTAGAAAAAAAAGGTTTTCTCCGATGCTCGTCAAGACATAGTGCAGTAAGACCGCACATTTGGGAGTTCTTCAGCCCATCCTCCCTTAAGAGCATTGAGCTTTACCTTTAGTGTATGTTTGATGATCGTATTGATCGCCTCAACTTGACCATTAGCTTGTGGATGGTTTGATGTGGAGAAATGTTTTCGGATACCAAGTTTTTCGCAAAATCTTATAAGATGAGCATTGTTGAACTACTTTGCGTTGTCAGTGACGATGGAATAAGGTATTCCAGGCCTACACATGATGAATTTCCATATGAAGTTAGTGGTCTTTTGCTCAGTGATCTTAGCAAGGGGTTCAACTTTAGCCCACTTAGTAAAGTAGTTAACTACAACGATTGCGAACTTGGTTCCACCCTTTCATGTGGGCTTGGGGCCAATTAGATCGACCTCCCACTTGAAAAATAGCTAAGGAGCAATCGGAAAACTGAGCTCCTCTGGTGGGGCTTTGACGATGGAAGCGAGGCGTTGACATTTATCACACTTTCTTAGAAATTCTAAGGCATCTTGTTTTATTGTGGGCCAGAAGTATCCTTGATGTATGATTTTATGGGCCAAAGATTGTCTGTCAGAATGGTTTCTACACATCCCTTCGTGCACCTCCTATAAAGCGTAAAGTGCTTCATCTTCATTTAGACATCTTAGACAAGGGACTAAATATCCTCACTTGTAGAGGATATTGTCGATTAAGGTATACCTTGCTGATCTTCTCACTTCAATTGGATCTACAGGACATCCTCATGTTCTTAGGTAGAATGTAATTTCATCTAACCAGGTAGGCTTGGGGTCTACCATCATGGATATCGCTTCTACTCTTTAGATAGCGGGGTAAGTAATTCTTCCTATAGAAATATTGTCAAACTCTTCTAATCCTTCGCTTGTGGCCAACTAAGCCAAGGTGTCGGCATGACCATTTTGAGTCCAGGGAATTTGTTTGACCTGGACGGTTCGAAAATTTTTTAATTCCTTCTTAACAATTTGAAGATAGTTGTTCATCATTTCTTCATTTGTTTGGTAGGTCTCATTGATATAGCTGACTACCACTGTTAGTCATTGTGGACTATTAAGTTGGGAATTTTTAACTCTTTGGCCTTCCTTACTCTGGCTATCAATGCATCGTATTCGGCTTCGTTGTTGGAGGCCTTGAAGTCAAATGGCTGGGTTTCGCAAAATACGTGTTGATCGGGACTTATCAAGACCACTTTCGCTCCTGACCAAGCTTAAGTGGACGAACCGTCTATGAAGAGTTCCCAAGGGGTATCATGTGGGAGTTCTTCCAATTGATCAACATTGACTCCACAACAAAATCAGCAAGAGCCAAACCTTTTATGGAGGTGCGGGGCTTGTATCTTATATCAAACTGTTCGGCTCCACAACCCATTTGACCATCCAACCTGAGGTATCAGGTTTCTGCAAGGTTTTTTTCAATGGATAGCTAGTTAAAATCTCGATGGAATGTTCCAGAAAGTGTTGTCTTAATTTCTTGACTTCCATGATAACAGCATATTAAATTGATTATGAGTTTGATATACTATGGTGAAATTCATAAGAGAAAAGTACAATGAATGGTTTAATGCACCAACCATTTTTAAAAATAAAAATTAATAAATTTGGATTAAATTAGGCTTTTTGTTTTTTGGTATTACAACCGAGAACTGATCAGAACCAGTCGGTTCTCGATTTTAATACCCATAATTGATTAGAACTCGAGTAGAATCAAATCAAACCGAACGATCCCGATCAAATTTGAGTTTTGTCCAATAGTTTCGGTACCTTCTGTCTATCCCAATGTATTATCCAAACTCTAATAATTAGATATTGTGTAGTCGAGTCTAGATCATCCAATCTAATTATTAATCTTTACTTTTTCCACTAAAAACAAAAAAACTATACTCTCGAAATATATAATATCGTAGAAGTTAATATACACACACACAGAGTAATATTATTCTCTAACCTACCATATATATATTTCATCACCACCTGAGATCCTATAATTAGGTTGGACACAAATGACCATTTTATCCCTCTAATTATTCTCATCAATTTAAGTTTCATTTATTTCAATGGTCGTGTGAACTGATCATAGATTTTAAGTTTAGCATCGCTAAACACTAAACTCAAATTTATAATCGTTCAACAAAAAACATTTAAGGAGTCGCTCAACCTATTTTTCAGGATGACGGTTCTGGCATAATTTCTTGTTCTCTACTTCGTTCGTTCTCAAATTTCAAATTCACCGAGATATTTGTTTAATTGATAGAAAAAATGTTGGAATTATAAATTTGAAATTTATCAACAACTTATAGCCCTTGTTTGGTTTTAATAAAAATTAAATTTTTGTTAGCTTTTTATGAAATGTGTGGTTAAATTGATCGAGAAAAAATCGGAGACCAATGATATACATCCAATTCTTAAATACACGAGTGATGTCAAAATAAATCTATATGTCACAATATTTTTAACAAAAAAATTAAAGCATTGTGAATAGTAAATTAATAATTACTTTTGGCTCAAAAATAACTAAAAAAATTAATTATGCACAAACACAATATTTAACTTAAGTCTTCAGCCCAAAACATCTAAAGATCCAACAATAGAAATCCAAACGTTATTCGAAATTTGCCAATGTACCTCTAAAAATAAGTCAAGACGCAAATAATCCAAATTTGACCCGAATTTGGACACGTCTAAGGTTAATCTGAATCAGCGCCACGCCCACAGATCCACCATAATTTAAAACAAAATGCTTATACAAATTCTTGGTTTTTGTCGAGTCAGTACTAAATCTTCAATCAATGTACAAGAAATAACGTAATTACAAAATTTTGATATCCAGATCTTGAAATTACAATCTTGAAATTGAAAAAAAAAATTAAATCAAGATAATGGAGCCGTAATCCACATATCTTGTTACAAACTTGAAGTTGTGAATTTTAATAAAAAAAATTGATCACAAATAATTGTATCTCAATTTAAAATAATTCCACTAATTCTTTCATAATATAATCAAATAATTCTAGATATAATTCAACTAGAACATGCAAATCAAAGATTCAAATAATATAACAAGCACGTGAACGATTTAAACTCTGATACCTATTGTTGGAAAGCAAAATAAGAAATACCCGAAAAATAAAAAAAAAAGTTTAATTCAAGAAATTCAGATCGTTACTAGATGTTCATGTATATGTTATAATTAAAAAAATGATTTAAATATGTCCCAAATTCAATAATCAAATCTAAATCACAAATTTTCAACTTTTGATTCGAGAACTTGGTACTTCAAACATTCAATCCTTCTATATTCTCCAAAATCAAGGGAAAATTACAGTAGCGGTCTCTAACCTTTTTAATTTTTGTTGACTTTACCCTAACCTTCAATTTGTTCCACCCACAATCCCTAACCTTTCAAAAATATGCGGCTGGAGTCCAAATGGATAGAAACACTGTTAGTTGACCAAAGAAGTCAAAATTGACCAAATTTATTAAGGGCAAAATGGTAACTTAAATTATAAAAAACCAAACAAAATAGAAACAAAACACCTCATCTTCCATTTCCTACCCCACCCATTAATCAAAGAAGTAGAAGGTGACAGAACCCCGATTTTTGTAGCATTCGGTAGCCGACCATGTTTTCTGCTAGAAGCAGTAGGGCTTGGAGCTGATTTTTTCTTTGGAGGAGGAGGCGGATCATTGGGACCAGTGATTTGGGTGGGCGGTCGCGAGGACAAAGAAGAGACAGAACGGTGTCGGGAGGAAGAGGTGGCTTAGGTTTCAGTAGATGGCCAAAGTGCAGCTAGGCATCTGGGCCTCGACTTAAGGTAATTGTTCTTGATGAAAAAGAGCTGCCCAATGACTTTCATCTTGTTCAGGCGGTGAGAAAATAGGGTTGAATAGATAGGTAAGAGGTCTCCATAGGTGGCCTCAATGTGCTTTGAAATTGATGAGTTGTTTGAGCCATTATTATCATTCAACGCATCAATAGCATTCATAATCAATTGTAAACAGGTGTCTCTATTTCAGCACAAATTTGAAAGATTAAATATGTTGAATTTCAGCATAGTTTACATAGTGACAAAAAAATACACAAAATTGTAAAAATTAAACAGGTTAATAGATCAGAGCTGGAGCAAGTGGTGGTATCGATTTAGGTGCGGCATCGTCTGGGTAGTGGCGGTGGGCTTGTTTTCTTTGTTTATTTTCAAATGTACAATGGACAGTTGTGGTGGTGGTGGAGGGTTGATAAGTGCATTTTTACATACTTATTTTACTGTCAAAATATGAGCAATTGTTGATTAATATGTTGAAATATAGCTTAATTCTATGCAATTCATGTTTTACAGGACAAATTGATGAATGCAACGAAATTGAGGAGAAACAAGTGAAAAATGGCCAAAAATGGAAGNTAATTCTATGCAATTCATGTTTTACAGGACAAATTGATGAATGCAACGAAATTGAGGAGAAACAAGTGAAAAATGGCCAAAAATGGAAGAAAGTGAAAGTTCAGGGACTAAAGTGTAAATATTCTAAACTTGTTTCTAACCTTGTGATGAAGATTCGAGAGTGTTAGAGGTCAATTAGATGAAAAAATAAGTCAAATGGATGAAATATAGCCAAGACATTATCACATATCAACTTTCACGCTGAAAAGTTTTGCATCGATTTTCAATCTCATATTGAGACCAGTGTTTGACATGGAAGCCAATCGAATTGGGAGTTGACATCTAAAGTAACGTTGTACCCATTGAGTTAGCTTTCCAACACATCTTAAATCACCTCAATCGAACATCAGGAGATAAAGTTATGATAAAAATATTGAAAAAGATACAGAATTCGAAACAGCAACACAGCGCCTGGGCGCTTTGTTGCCCAGAAAGAACATATTTTTAGCGCTTAGGCGCTGCTTCGCGCAAATTAGGTTTTTTTTTTATCTTTTGGGCCGCGAGAAGCAAGATCCTAAAAACATCTTCTTCATCTCGCTCACCCGCGAGTTGCGAAACTTCCTTCTGGATAGATCTCCTACGAAAGAATGAAACTCCCTAAAGGCTGTTTAAGTCAAGGGAAGATTAGAGAAAGCTACCAAACTCCACATGTCGGATAAGGTAGGTCGAATCATCATTCCTCATTATTCATCTTTCTTGATCTCTTTTTGCTCAAGAAACTCATGAAGAACTAAAAACATTGGTGAAGCCACGAAGGAACTCAATTGGATTTGTATATTTCGACATCATTTATTCATGTAATGTGTTTTTCAATGTTTAAATAATTCTAGGGTTTATGTTTTCCTTACTTTGAATCAGATTTGAGTTTAACTTAGCTTTTATTCAGTTTTTCATAGATTTAATCATGTTTCTTCCATTGAATAATTAAAGTATTGGTTTAAGTTTCAATTTCAAATCATTTATTGGTGTGATTTAATTACTACTATATGTTAGAAATATATAGTCGCTTGTTGAATCTGATTTCAATAAATTAATATAGGATTGTGATTTGGGAAACGTAAATTTTAGGATTACATGTGGAATTAAATTGGTTTATATTGCTAAATCATCCGATTAGAAAGTTAGGATAAAAACTTCTAATTGAGTAGAGAATGCATGAATTATTGATGTTGATTGATCCAATCTAGTTGAGAGAATTTCGAACCTTCACTATTTTACATATAACCTTAAATTCCTTTTTTACTTCCGATGGCATTTACATTTTTATGCAATAAACAAATTCCTTTCATCAAATTCATGGGAACCCTAAGTTTTTGGAATCTCTGACAACTTTTCCATCTCTTTGTGGATACGACACCCCAAGGCTACACTACAATACCGCGTAATTCTTTGGGCGTAATCAAGGGTGCCGCACTAATAGTGGGTGGTGGTGAAGGGAGTTATGGCGGCGATGGAGGCAGTGGCGATCAAAAGTGGCGGTGGTGACTGTTTCTGGTAGGGCTTGATTGGCTAGTGGGGTGGGAAGTGGAAGATGAGGTGTTTTTTTTCCTAATATTGTTTGGTTTTTTACAATTTAAGTTACCATTTTGCTCTTAATAAATTTGGTCAATTTTGACTTCTTTGGTCAACTAACAGTCAAATGGATGGTTTCCACTCATTTGGATTGCCGTTGTATATTTTTGAAAGGTTTGGGAGTATGGGATGCACAAATTGAAGGTTAGGGTAAAATTCGCAAAAATTGAAAAGATTAAAGACCGCTGCTACAATTTTCCCTAAATCAGTACTACATCGATATGTGGACACCTTCTTTTTAATTAAATTAAAAGTAAATTTAGCCTATTTTGACCTCCATTTTTCTTAAACCTTATTTTCAACTATACATTCTCATATAAAATAATTTACAAGTAAACCAAAAATATTTTCCATCTTTTTAACTACATATTGTCAAAAAAATTACTACTCTAAAATCTATATTTACAAAAAAAATGGGGTCAAACGAGGCCTTATACTAGATTGACCAAGAAAAAATCTGGAAAAAAAATTCTAATTTGTTGTAAATAGTAAGTTTATTAGTGAATGACTATTGTATTCCTGCAGTCCTATAAATTATTAATATTGTATTCTCAATCATTCCCTATAAATATAGGGATTTGATTCATTATAATTCACACAAATCTATTAACTTTTATTTTCTTTTCTCTTTTCATAACACGTTATCAAAACGAAAGCTTAATTCTTTCAAAATTTAGTGAATGTAGTAATTTTTTTCATCTATCACGTGTAAAAAAATTAATTTGGTAACATGTAAATTCTTTTATACATACACATTATAGTACATTTGCCCGTCCTAGTGCCTTTAGAATTTTAATTCATCACGTTTACATAACCATAATCATCATTACGTTTAATTACATTTATATAAGTCTTTAATTCATTATTGTAAACATGGCGTAATTTCTAATTCTTAATTGCGTGTATCCTTTGCCACCGTAATCATTACGTTTGTGTCCCTTTAATTTATGCAATTAAATATGTCGTTGCCCCGTACGTAGTGTTGCAATTTGTATTTGTGCCGCAATTATTTTAACTTTACATTAATTCTCATATATTTTGATTCATGCATAATTAAGTTTGTCTACCATTTGCTTTATCAATTAATTCTTGGAGAATTCCATTTTACCAGAATTATTCATTTATCAAAATAGTTACAGACCAATAGTTTTCCAAAAATACCCTCTTACATAGAATTTACAATCAAAGCCACTATAAAATTATATAGACTTTTAATCAAGTCCCCAAGAATTTATGAATCCAAAATCTTTGATAGATTTAACTCTAGAAATTGTCCAAGATTTTATTGATCTAAGAACTACAACATATAGTAAATTAAATTACCAAAGAGAATATCTAAAAGGATTCTTTACAGAATATTTAGATCCGAGATTAACATATAAAGACGCTTATATAGATAACCAAGCAATCAAAATTGAAAAAGATATAAAAAAAGGATTTTCGATCTAGAAAGAAGGATTGACGAACTAAATATAATTATTGAAGAAATTTTTTTAACAAAAAATAGTCAATTCTATGTCTTTTATTGTGACGTTTTAAATATTTACGAATCCATTAAATTAATAGAAATTTTAAAAAATTCCGCTGCACCTCTGTGAAATGGTATCAGAGCCATGTTACGAATCTAAAACAATGAGGAATGTAATGGACGAAGAAAACATAATTGAAGAATTTTTGAAAAATGTTGAAAAACATAAAAAAAATCAAGTTATCCCTACTTACCTAAAAATAGTACAAACGAAAGTTTTAAAGATATACATAAAAGATTAGAAAATTTAGAGTATAATATACAAATAGGAAATGCTATTTTAGATTAAAAAAAATTTAAGGGAAAAGATAAAATTATAATTAATCCACCTCATGATTCCAGGAAAACACGGAAAAATAAAGATAAAAGAAAAAATCATGAGATAAATTAATATATGATTATAGAGGTTGAAGAATTAGAACAAAAAATTCTTAGAATCTACTGGTGAAGAATATAATGAGTATAAAAAACAGTTAGAAGAGTTAACTGAAAAAATAGAAAACACAAAGATGAATACTAATCCATCAACTAGTCATAACATAAAAATAGAATTTAGTAGTGATGAAGAATATGAATATGCTTATGATACACCAATTCCTAATAAAGATAATATTAATCAATATAGAAAAACACAGAAAAGATATACTGGAAAGATAAGGAAACAATCCATAAAAGAAATAAATCCAATGAAATCTTATAATGAACCAATTCATACAATAGAGATATGGTTAGATCTTGATTGTGTAGATAAAGATAAAGCTATTGAAACATGGGTGAAAAGTACAAAACTTAACTATATAATTTAACAAATGGGAAACATATACAGCTTTCAGATTTATAGAACATACATTCAGATGAATTGTCTGAATGGTAGAGAAAGCTACCAGAAAATATAAGAGGAAGAATAAAACATGGAGAAAATACAACTGAAATATCAGATGATAGGAATGCCTTAAATGAGCAAAATATACAATAGCTATTAAAAAGAATTGAAAGAGCCCTGAAAACAGAATTCTTAGAACATAGATTTCCAGCTAATGAAGAAACTAGGAAACAAGGAGAATATAATGAATGAATGATAGCAATGGAAAATTGAAGATATGTGATATGTGTGAACTGGAAAGATACACATGTAGATTTGAAAAGATATACTATATATTAAACCAATGAGACTATCAAGAAAATAAACATATACGTCTTATTTTAGGAAATTACCATTCCCATGGGGAATTAAATTACTAAAAAAATATGAGAAACTACTACCTCTTGAAGAAGAAGAAGGTGTGAATATAGATATTCTTGGAAGTAGAATCGAATTTACAAAAAGAATGATAGGCACATAGTGTAGAGAAGTTTTAGAAAGCAAGAAAACATACAAGATAAGAAAAAACTCTTTGTGTTGTTACAAAGATGTAGGCCAAATTGAACAATTTGGATGTTATAAAAAGAAATATAAGCCATATAAGAAACATAAAAGAAAATTCAAAAACTGCAAGAAGTTTAAGAAAAGAGGTTTTAAATCATATAAAAAATATTTCAAGAAAATAAATTGGACTAAAAAACACAAACCAAAATATATCAAGAAATTTAGATGTTTCATCTGTAATGAACAAGGATACATTGCCCCTCAATGTCCTAAAAAGAAAAATAGACAAAATATAAAAACTCTTAAAATCTGTGAAGAATTCCAAAATGATAGTGATATAGAGCCAATTGAATATTTTGAAGATTTAAGTAGTGAATGTAGTAGTATTTATGAATTAGATACATCCCCTTCAAAAGAAGATTCTGAAGAGATAGTATATATGAATCAAGAAATACAACAAATAAATCAAGAAGTAGAAGTAGAAACAACTGAGTATGTTGAAGACTCAATTAAAAGGTATCATCCAAGAAATCAACTTTCATGCTAGAAAGTGCAAAGGGATAACCAATAAAATATTAGATTTACAAGAAAAAAATGTATTCCATCAAGGATTCTTGAAAATATTGCCAAGAATAAATAAAACAATTATAAGTATGAACAAAAAAGAAATATCTATCAATATAGAAGGTACAATAGAAAAGACAAGAATCCCTATAATCACAAAAGAATGGGTAAGACAAAAGTTATCCAAAACTCCAAAAAATATAAGAAGCAAGTTAAAATGTATTGAGATATGAGGAATTCAAATCATGGTAAAAGGATTCTTCAAAGAAGGAATGAATATACCAATAGAGATATATTGCATAAACAATAGAATCTTACAAGATCCTATAGATATTTTATTAGGAACTGTTGTAGGAAATCTAATCTACCAGAAGATAATATTTACAGTAAAACCAAACTATGCGGCATCACTAATTGATGAAAATATTGACCAGAGTTTCAATTTATATTATAGAATTGGAAACTTAAAGATGTTACGAAAAAGTAAGGCTCTTAGTATCAGCATAAAATCAATTTTTGCTTTTAATACTAGCCATCACAACAATCTAAGGAAGATAACTGATAATATTATCATACATAAAGATTTTGAAGAATTAGCTTTATACATACCTCCTAGAAAATATCAAGACCATGAAGTTACCATACCAGAACAAATAATGCTTGATTTTCACAAACAAGCTAGAGAAATCAATTATGAAGGAAAATTGATAAGAAGAAATAGTGTCAATCTAGAAGGAGATAATCTTATTGCAAGATTTCACTCCAAACAAAACTCCAAGTGAAACCAATTTAGAAAACTAAGTATTGTTGAACCATCAAGTTCACAATATTATATCAAAATAAGATATGTTAATCAAGAAGGATACAAGAATAGTCTTCTTGTCCTTATAGGTACTGGAGCAGATAAAAGTCATGTAAATGCTAAATATGTTAGCCNTAAAATTCATGGTATGCTAGATACAGGGAGTACAATAAGTTTATTCTCTCCAAATGTACTACCATCTGAAAATTGAAAATATGATTCAAAGAAAGTTGTCACTGCTACAACAGCTAGTGGAAATAAGGTAATATATAGCAAATATACTACACAAGTACCTTTTCTAATATCCTTTATAGAAGTATTTGTTGATACAATATACATGTCAACCACAATTGGGTGTGATATTTTATTAGGACAAAATTTTCTACTAAAATATGCATCATTTACACAATATATCGATAAATATATGTTCAGAACACCTTGTGCACATAAGATATTTACAACAAAAATAAGTAAAGCTGTTAGTATAGCACAAAAAGAAATTAATCATCAGAGCTCCTCAACCCAGCGTGGTGGATATTGGAGTACAGAAAAAATAAAACCAGTTACAGTTTTGAAAATGATAATAGAAAATAAGTTAGAAAAGTTGAAAAAAGAAATTTCCGAAACCTATTCAGAAAATCCATTACAAAAATGGAACAAAGATAGAGTAAAAACAAAAATAGAACTAATTAATCCAGATACTATAGTAATGGTCAAACCAATGAGATATAGTGTAGAAGACCAAAAAGAATTTAAGGATCAGATAAAAGAATTACTAGAGGCCAAACTAATTAGACCTAGTAAAAGCCCCACATAGCAGCCAAACCTTTATGGTTAGAAAACGTAGTGAAATAAAAAGAGGAAAAATTAGGATGGTGATAAACTATAAGAAGTTAAATGAAGTTACTAAGTTTGATGGATATTATTTGCCTAATAAGGGTATCCTTATTAAACAAGTACAAAATAAGAAAATATTTTCAAAATTCGATTGTAAGTCAGGTTTTTGGCAAATCATACTTACAGAAGAAAGTAAACCACTAACTGCATTTAGTACCCTCAATCCTTTGGGACAATATGAATAGAATGTAATGTCATTTGGGTTGAAAAATGTACCACAGATATTTCAAAGAAGAATAGATGAGGTAATTAAACCAATCACTCATTTCTGTATTATTTATTTAGATGATTTACTTATTCATTCAAATGTTATAAATGAACATATAGAACATCTTGAGAAATTTTGTTATGTTATGAAAGAACATGGTATTATATTTTCTCAAAAGAAAATTGAGATAGCTAAAACAGAGATAGAATTTTTAGGATTGTTTATAAAAGAAGGAGAATTGCAATTGCAATCTCATATTGGTGAAAAATTTCAAGAATTTTTTGAAAAAATCAAAGATAAAAAATAGTTACAGAATTTCCTTGGGATATTAAATTATGCTAAATGATTCATTGAAAATTGTGCCAAGTTAAAAAAACTATTTTCTTCCAAAATTAAGAAAGAATGTAATATGGTCTTTGGAAGAACAAGATTGTGAAAATACAAGGAAGGTAAAAGAAGAATTAAAAGTTTTACTTAAACTTATAATTCCACAAGAAGGAGATTTCTTTATCCTTGAAACTGACGCTTCAAATAATTACTGGGATGTAATATTAAAAGTTAAAAAGAATTATAAAGAATATAAATATGAAAAGAATTGTTTTTGTCCTGAGATACTTGTAGGTTACACATCAGGAACATTCAAAGAAGTTGAAACAAAATATGAGACTAATAGGAAAGAACTCATCGCTATAAAGCGAGGAGTATAGAAATATGAAGATTATCTATTGCCAAAAAAGTTGCTAATTAGAACTGATAATACTCACGTAAAAATATTTCTAAAAAATAACGCTGATCCATCTATTGCTAACAAATATATTATCATGATTCAAATTTGGTTTTCTTATTTCAAATTTTATATTGAATATATAAAAGGTAACGCTAACTTTCTTCTTGATTATCTTAGTAGGGATGTAGCAGATCAATTAAGAACGAAAGTCCAGATACTTGAGATAAAAGTTTCCTACTTGGAAACACAAATTCAAAATATCCAAGATAGTTTTCGAGACAAAAATAATATAGCCATTGAGGTAGATGTTACTTGTACCAAGTCTAGTATCCCTTCACAGGGACCAGTGAATACTAGTGCTCTTCTCGAGGATAAAAGAAAAAAATAAGAAGGTAATAGGAACCCCTTTATAGGAAATACTTAAACCTATTATTGGTAAAGAAGATATGAAAATTTCCATCAGGGAAGATATTCAAGATATTAAAAACAGTGAAGGTAGTTCTTCAACGAGCCAAACTTCAGCTAAGCTAACTATTAAAAGTATTGATCCAAAGGATGTTATCAAGATATGCCATTCAGCAAAAATATCCAAAAAAGATAACTATGAAGAAGTAGTAATATTCTTTAATATTATTTTTAATGTTTTATCCTATTGGTACTTGGAAATAGGAAAATGGATGAAAACTCTCCATTATGGAAGATACAACAAGATAAATTTTTATCTAGGAGCACCAGCCAACTGGGTACGAAATTGCTTTGAATTAGGAAATATACTTTGTATATATCCTAGTAAAGATATCAAGAAGATAGCTCAGCTTCCAATGGATGTCAAAAAAGCAGCCAAAAGATATACCAAAATTATTAAGAGCACAAACATATATATCAGGTTCCACCCAGTAACAATGGAATGGGATTCGGTCCTTCAATATATGCAACCATCGTTCCATGTTATCGAAATGGGACTTACAAATCAACATTATTTACCAACCAATCAAAATATTAATAAAAATGGTTATCAAGATATCATAAACATGATGCCCTACAGGAGAGCAAAAGGGTATAAATAAATATTTGAATATGTAACTCACTTGATTACCGAGAAAAAAAAAATGGATTTATCCTTCTGAAGAACATATAATCTATTCCAATGCTAGAAAAGATACAAAAGAAGAAGATATATGTTTTCTTGATAATTTATTATCCACTATAATCTCAAACCATGTAAGTGGATCAGAAGATGTGGCAAAAGAATTGTGCAAAATACTTTGGGACTACAATGATCACCATTGTGAACACTATGTCATATAAGATATGAGCCAAACATCTCTCAACAGTGAAGAATTCCTCGCGAAGTTCTTTGATTCGAGAATGGAAAAGTGATGAAGACAAAATAAGTGACCCTTTATCACTATTTTAATAAAGCACTCTATTAAAGAAAAATTGTGGTCACAAGAAGACAGAAGATAGTGCAAGAAAGTAGTTGTGATTATAAGCCTTCACCCACTAGTAGTTAGAAGTGACGGACTAGCTAAAAAGATAAGGCTAGCTATTACTATCCATCAAAAAGATAGTTGAAGACATATGTGAAGATAAGATTCCTTAAGACCTCTATAAAAAGGAGAGAAGGAGGAGGAAGAGGGACAGATCTCTCCGGACATATCTTTGAAAAAATCTCAGAACTACCTAGAAATTAATCTTTTGTAATCTGTATACACCACTTGTATTCAGAAATACTATTAAAAAGTTTGAAGATAGCAAAACTTGTAATAAGGTAATAATTTATGGAGTTTTAAACTTCATAAGGTGAGTATAAAAGATATGTAAATATAGTGTGTAAGCATGTACTATTTTAGTTTATGAATATTAAGATAAAGTTTGTTATGTTCAACAAAGCTTTCTCAAAAAGATTTTGTTAAGTTTTCATGATTCCTTGGCAGTGTAGATAGAGATTTTAAAAGATTTTCAAAACATTATTTTTGAATGGATGTTAGTCATGCTAAAGTACCCTCTTTAATGAATGGTTAAGGGGAAAATGACAGTTTTCTAACAAAAATTGTAGCACCTTGTGTGAGTTTATCTTTTAAAATTTCATTCTAAGTAAGAACTTGATTCTGAAAAGAGTTTGAATAGAGGTGAAAACAGAGACTCTGAATACTGTGAGATAGCATATGTGGCAAGATGGCTAGTTCTCTAGAGTGAGAAATGCAATCTTAATTGAAAACCCTTTTACGGAAGCAGTTGTGGACCCAAATGATTTCAAAACATTTTAAATATTCATCTGATTCAGAAGATTTATTAAGTACATGCAAAACAACTATAAGAACATGCTGGAGGGAAAGCCTAGTTATTCCATTGATTACTGTAAGTTATTTATATGCTTTTATATGCTTATACTTTAATTACTATTGATCTTTATGAACACTTCACAAACATCCGCATCCAATGATTATTGTCTTAAATTATATCTAAATGAAAAAGATATTTCGTTTTTACTAAGTATAGTTAAAAAATCTGAAGATATACTTCCTATTGGCCAAGAAATATATCTTGATAGAGATTATGCTTGTAAATATAATTTAGGATTTGATTCTATAGAAACTTATAAAGAAATAAAAAAGATCAAATAAATCATAACTGAATACGAAGATATAGAAGAAGAAGTTTCAGAAGGAATTGTTTTTGGATATATAATTAAAGAAAATCAACCTAGAGTTTTTAAAAAATTAATAAAATATAGAGAATATTTAAAACAAATTGAAAAGTTAAAAGGAATATCGTATAATAGTAATCCTGATTAATTTAATGAATAACGATAAAAGAGAAGATATTGAAAGACTTAGAAGAATTCAAGATAATACCAGTGAACTAAGATCCATAGAAACTAGGATACTTCTTGAAGAACTTAGAAGAGAAAATAATACAGAAAAGTGGGATAAGATTCTGAAAACTATAAGATATCACCAATTCGAGCAACAACAATACTTGATTTGGTTACAAGAAAATACTGAACTAAAATTTCCAGGATTAGTTCTAAGAACCTACGATAAAAACATGAGAATTGTGAGATATAATCCTGGACAAACTAACAACTAAAAGGTACAGGACACATTTTTCAAAAATAAAAAGTAAGGGCAATATAGTATTTTTAATAGAAACTATTTTTATTAAAACCCCTATTGTGAGTAGTCGGTAAATGATTATGTAAAAAATTCAGTACATGTAGCATGGTCTTTAATTCTTTAATTCTGCCACAATAAATTACTTTTGCCCGTCGTTTGCATGTACAACCTTTACATTTGTCGAAATCAATTCATGTTCAAAATGTTTTCCTAGTACATTTTTTTGTTAATTAATTTTTCTATATAAATTCATCATGTCTATATGGTAATTAAATATT
>CAIGRB010011258.1:0-31650 GCA_903798255.1 Fraxinus quadrangulata
CATACTAAAAATGAATATGCATATGGTTATTTATTTGTTAGTTCTCACCTGGAGTATCAGCGATAAATCTAATTACAGTCCAACCACCAACAGGTACACTAGCTGTATTTCGTAGTGGCGGATTAATGAGATTGAATTTAGCAGTATCTCTTTTTGGATTAAAATTTCCAAATCCTTCAGCCAGGATATAGAAGTCATATCCATGAAGATGAATAGGATGGTTCTCAGCTGTAAAGATACTTGTTCCCTGCAAAACAATTTGTACTCGTGCTCCATACTTTAATCTATACACCTTAGTCCCGCGAGCAGGTTGCCGTAGTGATCGGCTTACATTACCAGTATAATCAAATTTTCGAGGTGGATTTGCTGGAAAATCAGTTGTGAAAACTCCAGGTATATGCTGTCGATGTGCTTGCAACATGGAAAAATTGGATGGAAGCACAAACGATACGTTGTTCATACTGGCAGTGAACCGTGTCCCATTTGGTCCTTGACAATTTCTACGTCTTGCACCACGGGGGCAATTGTTGAGTCCTAAACCAACTGTGATGAAGAGATTCTCATCAATTTCTGTGGGTACTTCCACTTTTCTTGGGCTTCTCAAGCTTTTTGTGAAGGCAGTTGCAGTGGCAGTGTCGTTAAATGCGGGTAGAGATGGCATAACTGGCTTGGTCGTGGTGCATTTTGTTAAGCAAGGGGCAGTTTTGTATTCAAGAATGGCTGTGGTGGTGGTATTATCAAATGGTGCACCTTGAGCACTAGCATAAGCACGTGCTGCGATGTAGTACTTGGCTGGTTTCTGATCGGCTGTGATCAGGACATCGGTTGTCTGGCCTGGTCCGAGCATGATAACAGAGGTGGTGAAGGGTTTAACATAAGAAGCATCGGCACCTACAACTGTGAGCTTGTGGTTGGCTATTTTGAAGAAAAGTTGTTGATTGAGTGCAGAGTTGATGACCCGAAGGAGATTTGTTTCGCCGGATTTTACTGGAACTGTGATTGTATCTGCGTTGTAATATGATCAGACATTAGAGTTAGTCTCTTGAAATTTTCTAGTTTTTTTTTCCCACCACACGTGATGAATTCAAAGAATACTTAGAAAAATAAAATATCTGTTCAGTATTTGAAATAGAAGAATGAATGTACAACAAACCTTTTTTGGAGCAGTTGTAAAGATCACCAGGTTGACCATTGATAGTGTAAGCATTGGAAACATTTGGAGCAGCTCCTGTTCTTGTAGCTTGCCTCACAACATCAATGGGGTTTGCATCCCACCACTCACCTGATCACCACTAATCACGATTATCCCGAATTTTGAAATAAATATATAAATTTGATATATAACAAATTTTCATATAGATGTCTCTCTCCTTACATGTTTTATTGATATCACATTGTTAAGGAGATTGTTTATGCTTATGCAAAACTAGCCCCAACCATTTGAACTGAGCTTCTTTTGTCACCTCGACTTTTTGACGTAATAAGATTACTGCTGGGAATATTACTTACCAAGAAGAAGAGGTGTTTCATGCTTTGGCTTAGGGAAGGGATAGGACATTCCCGGTCGTGGGCGAATAATCAGGGCTCCATACACAGTGGCTCTAAGCCATGAACTATGGGCATGCCACCAAAGTGTTCCTTCTTGTCCTTGAATTGTAAATCTGTAAGTATAACTGTGTCCTGGTCTAATAGGGCATTGAGTCACAAATTCTGGTCCATCAGCCCATGCAGTTCTCATTTGTCGCACCCCATGCCTATATATTGGTTAAAAAAAAATTGCACAATTGGTTAGTCTGTCCCTATGAGTGTGCATGTATTTATATATATGCCACAATCCATGTTACAGTACTTAATTACACGTTGGTTCAAACACACTAAAAGGCATATCATGTGAGAGACATATATGTAAATGAAGTTCAGCATTCTATCATTTCATCTAAAGACAATGTGTCCCTCCGGTGCTAATGAAATGACGTGATTTTTTTATAAATGAATGACAATGAAACTTACTTACATGATCTTCTGCTGAATTTGATGTCATGCATGTTAAATAAAATCATCTATAAATTGTAACGGTTAGAGAAGAATCGAGTATATAGACATAAAATTGCGTGCATGCAATTATACCAGTGAATGGTGACATTGTATCGAGCTCTATTAACGACTTTGATCACTAGAGTGTCACCATTGTTCACTTCTAGCGTTGGTCCTGGGTACATTCCGTTCACTGTAATAGTGTTGTGGGTTTTGCACAGCCTCTTCACGGGTGTAGCTTGAATCTACAGTTCCACAATATATTGATCACATTAATAACTAATAAGTTCAATCTAGTTCCGGTTGAGCAAAATATGAAGAAAAAAAGATTGAAAAGTAAGACAAAAAACATACAACAAAACCATGGTAATGAATTTTTGCACTTGTTTTCGGCATTGAGCTTGCAAAGTGCAACAACATGCCTAAAAACAAGAAACTGCAGAAGGGATTGATAATATTTCTGAAGGCCCCCATGTTCTTTTTAGAATATGAGGTAATAGTAAGAAGTGGGAGTGGATGCTGGATTGGTTGTGGAAGAATAAGAGATAGAGGAATTCCTTTTATACTCAAGAATTCTAGAGAGAGAAAGAGGAGAGAGAGGGGGTGGTTCTTGATTAGGTTTAGAGGGAAACTTAGTTCAACACCGTATCAGTTGGTGCACCCACTGGCCTATCAACCAAACTGCACAATTTTGATTCGCTTGCTTCACAAGTCTTCTTTCTGATGTCGTATTTTTCAACTCTGACTTAGTTTTATTAAGCTGTTATGTTATGATTAGTTTGTTAATAACTACACCATATATCTTAGAAAAATTGCTCCCATGCATAGGCATAAATATATTCCTTCATTTGTCAACTTTTCAATCCATTATATTTACTTTCTTATTAAAAAAAAAAAACTGATCAACATAATTTATTTTTCTGTTACAAATCCCTTTTATGTTAATAATTTAGTTTTTTGAAAAAAACAAGGTGTTCTTCCAGTGACAAAAGAAGAAAATGATATATGCTAGCTAATCCTGTATAACAAACCGGTAATAATAACTTTTGTTGGCACCTGAAATTTACCAAATTGATTAATAAACTCAGATTATACTGAATATTATATGTTAACATTAAAATATTTTAGATTAGGTTTCAAAATACAGTCTACATCATGGAACGAAGCACGGGAGCATAATTTAGGTTAAATGTGGACTTCCCAGTTAGATGATGTCTGATGATAAGACATAATTAGATAGAGAAAGTCATGTTTGTTTATGTAGTTAATTCTTTTTTTTTAAAAAAAAATTTTTGATTAGTGGTTTTACAGAAGCAATTCAGTTAGTAAAAACTACCAGGACAAGGACAAGTTACTTTCTTGATAACTGAATTAGATGGGCTATCTGGGAGCAACATACGTTAACATTTTCAACACTTTTGCTCTCTAGAACTATTTCAAACTTTTGTTTTATGTTATATGTTAAGAGTAAGATTTATATAAATACATATCTTTTTTTTTTCAACTATTTAAGTTTTTAAACGAGATAATTAGCATGTTGTGAGAGTGAAAAAATAAAATAAAATAAAATAAAAAAATTGTGTTATGATTATAATCGCCATCACAAATTTATTAATAATTATACACTAAAAAGATTTTGGTGGAAAAAGGTTAATAAACTCAACTTTCACGCAAAAGGAGGCCCAGGAGACAAGATTTATTAAATGAATGTCTAAGGTTTCTTTCTAACAGTTAAAATTTTAAATTCGATAGTTTACACTACATGATAAAATTGTTAATATTTTACATTTTCATTTTACACATATTAGTATTCAATATTGTTTTTTTATATCCTTACTTCTAGTTATGGGCAAGACTTTAATCAACTATTGATGGAGTAGCTCATTGTGAAAGGAATTGTCGGTTTGAAAGGCATTAAGACGCCTAATCGATTAAGAGGAAGTATATGATTAAAAATACATGGTCAAACATCTATTGAACTTGGGTGTAAATTTATGGTCCACGCAAGGACCAACTATTTACAAAAATAGTTGGTAGATGAGATTAGTCATTTGATAGAACTACTGATTCCACAACATCAGTTTATATGGCACTAAATAATAAACTCAATTAAATGTATAATTAAGTGATTTATTTTTTTTATCTCTTATTTAGCCCCTATTTGACGACTATTATTTAGAGAAAATAGAGTTTTGAATAGTGATTTTTAGGAAAATATATGATTACAAAGGTAGAGAAAATTTTGGATTTTAGTGTAGAATATTTTATTTTGTGAATATGTAGTTGAAAATGAGTATGTGATAAATGCATTTTTATGCACTTATTTGGGCTATATTACTAAGATTTTGTGTTATTTTAGTATTGAATTTTACTTAATTTGGATTAATTTTATCTTGTTTTAGTTTTGGACCCAATTCCAAGCAATTAAAAAGGAAAGGATGATCAACTGGCCAATGAATGGAAGTTTGAGAACTAGTATGCATTTGAATAAAACTTGAAGGACCAAAAATCAAAGTAATTTAACTTGAAGGACCAAGATGGAAGAACGAATGAAGAAAATAGCAAAAAAGAAAATTCTAGATGTTTTTATAATTGGGCACTGGGCCAGTTGGCCCTTAACCTCAATTACAAGGGCTACTTAGTATGCCTTGGCAGCTGCTCCATTTATTATTGGGCGCCCGCCAAGGCTAATTCCGTCAGAAAATTCTATTTCATTTAAAATTTAATTCCAACAAGGAAACTTCAGTTTGGGCTATGATATGTGTTGAAGGAGGATCTTCAATCACTAAGGATTCAGGCTCAATATCAATCAATCAACCACCACAATTCTCAAGGCAAAACCATAAACTAAGACACCAAATACCGGTTACTTTCGAGTTGCCCACAAAGAGCAAAAGTGTGGGGTTTTAATGTAGCCTCAAGATCAGCCACAAAGATCAAGAAAAGAGAATGAACGAAAGGACACAGAACTAGGGAAGCACATAGCTAAGAAGCCAGGAACCAATCGCCATTTTCTCTCAACCAAAAGGGCTAATAAAACTAATTTCATACACACACACACACACACACGTGAACAACAGTAATGGGCAGCATATAATAGGATAGTGTGGGCTTTAGTTTAAAAGATAATAAGGCCTAATAAGTAGTATATAAATGAGTTGTCAACTAAAAAAGCCATCCAAGATAATGTGTCGGGCCATGAGTAACACTAATTAAATTAGGCTACTTCAAATGACCCGAATATGTTATAAGATTGGTTTAAATAATTGTGGTGTTGATATAATACATTAGTCATACATCAATGTCCTGGAGATCGTTTGACAACAATTTGCCTAACAAACCTCCACATTGGTGTCAAAGGACCTGCAAAGAAAATTATTACACATTAGTAATAATCTAAAAGGAGAGAACCAATAAAAATTGAAAATTATTTACCTCCATCGATGTTTAGAAGATTTTTGCAACTTCTAAACTTCACCAACTATAGCACCTTAGTGCCCATGTCTGAGGGATTATATTGTGTGTGTATTTTTTTCAAGTTTCACAACTTTTTGTGACACAATATCTCTAATGAAATGTAGTCTGACATCAATGTGCTTGGTGCATTCGTAAAAAATAGAATTCTTGCATAGATATATAGAGGACTGACTATCAGAATATACTATCACATAATCTTTAAAACACAAAGTTCATGTAGAAGACCTTTAAGCCATAAAGCTTCTTTAATAGCTTCAGTAGTAGTGATGTATTCAGATTCTGTCGTAGATAGTGAAACTATGTGTTGTAACTATGATTTCCAACTAACACAAGAGTTAGACAAAGTAAATATATAAGAAGAAGTGGAATTCCTATTATCCTTATCCTCATCATAGTCAGCATCTACAAAACCCTTCAGTTTAACACCCTCATTATTGACACCAAACCTTAGACCTACATTACAAGTTCTCTTTAAGTACCTTAATATCCATTTCAAGACTTCCCAGTGCTCAGGATTAGGATTAGATATGTATCTACTAAGAGTGTCAACAACAAAAGCTAAATTGCTTTGCAATCATGCATACCAAATTTATTTAAAACTTTTGAAACATATGAGGACTTACGTAAAAACAAGACAGAATTTGACATATCTCTTTCAATTTCCATACCTAAGATTCTTTTAGCCTTTCCTAGATCTTTCATGTCAAATTCACCATTCAAACTTGTTTTTATATCACTTATTCATTTAGGTGATGAACCAACTAAGAGCATATCATCCATATATAGCAATAAGAACACATAGTCATTATTAGCATCATTATATTGGAAGTAAATGCAATTATCAAACTTACTCTGATGAAACCCTATGGATAGTACACAAGAATCAAATTTTTTATACCACTGTCTAGATGATTGTTTTAGGCCATATAAAGATCTTCTCAAGAAACACACATGATCAGGTTTTAATTTATCTTTAAAATCGCTTAGTTGATTCATAAGATTTGCTCATCAAGCTCACAATGTAAAAAAGTAGTTTTTCCATCAAATTGTTCAAGTTTTCAGTCAAAATGTGCAACCAATGCAAGTATAACTCTAATAGTAGTGTACTTAACAACAGGTGAAAAAATCTTGTTGTAGTCAACCCCCTCCTTCTGAGTGTACTCCTTGGCTACTAACCTAACCTTAAATTTTAAGGGTTCAGATGTGCTAGTACCCTCCTTAACCTTAAATACCCACTTCAACAGTAGATTTATTCTTAGGTTTAGGTATTAGCTCCCAAGTTTGTTCTTTTCTAAAGAACTCATATTATCTTTCATTACCTTAAATCACTCTTCAAATTGTTCACTTTTAATCACCTCCTCAAAGGTCTTTGGCTCCATATCAACTAACTTCTCATAGCTCGCAAGAGCAAAAGCTAGCCCAGATTCATAACCAAATCTTATGGGTGCTCTAGATTGTCTCATCTCTCTATTCTTAGCTAAGTTATAATCTGCTAAAAAATTCTCTTCTTCACGGTGTTCTTCTATTACTACTTCCTCTCTATTCTCCATGTCAGGTAGTTGTTCCTAAGTCTCCACCTCACTTATTGTAACAGGAATGGATGTGCTAAGTTTCTGTAACTCCACCTTCAACCGATTTTTCTCTTCACCTTGTTTTTCTTCACTCATAGGTTCAAATTCACTTTTAAGGCAAGACATTTCGTTCTCATCGAATGTAACATCTCTACTCACAATTATCTTAACCCCATTTGGCTCCTATCCCACAACCTGTACCCCTTGACACCCTCAGGGTAACTTAGAAAAACACATTTTCTAGCTCTAGATTCAAGCTTTCCCTCACTCTTATGAGAATATGCAGTAAAGCCAAAAGTTCTAAGCATATAATAGTCACTTAGTTTACTAAACCATTTTTCATGCGGAGTATCACCATTCAACGTAGTGATAGAGTCAAATTAATCAAATAACAAGCAGTCATAACAGTTTCGCCCCAAAAAGACTTTGGGACTATAGAACTTAACATCATGCAATGCACTTTATCAAGTATGGTTCTATTTATCATTTTCGCTACCCCGTTTTGTTGAGGAGTGTAAGAAACAATTTTATGTCTTATTATTTCATTTTCTTTGCACATATTATCAAATTCAGTGTTACAAAACTCTAGACCATTATCAATTCTCAAAAACTTGATCTTCTTACCAGTTTGATTTTCAACTTGTCTTTTCCAATTATTAAAACTATGAAAAGTGTCGAATTTATCCTTTAAAAGATAAACTCACACTTTTCTAGTGTAATCATCTATAATAGACAAGAAATACCTATTTTCACATGAGGTGGGATTGCTTGATATACCCCATAAGTCCGAATGCACATATTCAAGCATGCCTTTAGTTTTATGAACACTCGTGGAGAAAGTAGTTCTATGATATTTTCCAAGCACACAATGATCACAGAAGGATAAATAAGATACACAGTCATTTTCAAATGCACATTTTTCATTAAGAAGTTTAATCTCCTTAATACCTACATGTGCAAGTTTATTGTGTCATTTTTGTGTGTGATCAGTCTTAGGAAAAGAGATAGAGGAATTTCAACCTCTCATCACTTCGCCAGTAGTTATGTAAATATATTTTTTTCCTAATTTTCTTAATAGAGACAAGTGCACCCTTAATCAATTTCAAAACTTCATTTCCAATTTTACCAGTGAAATCAGCTTTCTCAAGTCTTCCTACTAAAATTAACTTTTCAGACAATTCAGGGATATACTTAACATTTTTTAAAGTATGCATAAAGTCAGTATCAAACTTTAAAATAATATCACCAATGCCAACGACATTATAAGAAGGATTGTCACACAACACAACATGTCCATCATTTGATTCATGCAAATTTTCAAACCAATCTTTTGTGATGTCACGTGAAAATATTCTCCAGAATCAAGTATTCATTCATACAAATGAAAATTGGCAGTTAAATTTAATTCAGCAAGATAAGTAATAGGACTTGTAATCATATAAATTTCACCATCACCACTATCGAAAATAGAAGACAATTCATTTAACTCATCTCTATCTTTACCCTTTTGCTTATTTTTCTTTTTATAGTAATCATTTATACAATGCCCCATATTCCCATAGCCATAGCATTTTTTAACATTTGTTCTAGATTTGGATCTAGGCCTACCCTTGCTCTTCCTTCTACCTCTATTATACTAGACTCGTCACTACTTTGGTAACCATCATGACTGTTTTGCCTAAATTGAGTTCAACCCTTATTCTGTGAATCTTACCGCTTTTCCTATCATATTTTTAGCTCTAATCTCCGCCTCCTTACTTCTAAAGAAGTCAATGACAATTTTGAGTGTAAAAGTGCCTCTACAATATTTAATAGCATTTTTTACTTCTTTATAAGTATCAGATATGGAATTAAGCAAAATAATAGCCTTATATATTTTAGACATTGATTCTTCAAAGTTATCAATATCTTGAACAAATTTGTTAAATAATTAAAGTATAAGCAAGCTCATCAGATTCTCCTTTTTGTTCTTTTAAAAAATCAGCGGGAACGTTGCCATCAATAACTTTTGAAACCTTTTGTTGAACCAAAATACCTCTCATATTTTGCTGCCAGATTGAAAAATCACATTTTTCGTTAAAAGTTTCCAAATCAAAATTGTGCATTGTCATTTTCAATAATCAATCAAAAAATGCAAAGTCACAATTAAGTCACACAAAGTAGACATAGGTTCTCAAATATACACTGGTTTAGATTCCGAGGATTTTGTAAGATTCACGATCTTAGATCAAGGAAATGTTCAAACGGGTAAAGTCTAGGTATTCCAATAACTTAACAGTACAATAAGAGATATTTCAACTAAACAGTTTTCTCACGATATATCACAAAAGATAATATACTGCAATTTATCAAATAAACAATTTCAATCACATAGTAACTAAGAGCAAGTAATTCCTAATTTCTAGCACAAGCAATGATACCCCACACGGTAACCCCAATCCTATTGACACCCAACACAATGACGTGCTAGTACTGAAATTAAATATGATTAGCCAATTTACCAGAACTGACCTGTCTGAGTCCGCAAATTTTGGGGAATATAATTTTATAACACTTTAGGGCCACCACTATTCGCCCTAAAGTCTGTAAGAACCAATCAAATGTAAAATTGAATCCCGAATGCCCAGGGGCAAAATCATCCACATTTCATTGTATCACCTGAAACAGAAAACTAACACCACAAACACGTCAGAAATAGTGTTATTATAAAACTGCTTGAAGAAAAGTTCATCATACCAAGCCGAACGTGCCGCTGCTAGAAGTACACCCGTCGCCGCCGACGAGCTCCACCACCACGCGCGGTGGACCCAAGTGCACCAAGAAGCCTCCTGTGGTGATAGATTCTTCAACCAACCCTAGATTGGCTGAAAATTTAATTTATTGGTTTGGATTTTTGGAGAAAAAATCAGACAGTTTTTCAAAGTGTGATTTTCGCCTATTTTGGTCGACTTCTCACCAGAATCCACACAACCAACGCTCTGATACCAAATGTTGAAGGAGAATCTTCAATCACCAAGGATTCAGCCTCAGTATCAACCAATCAACCACCACAATTCTCAAGCCAAAACCATAAACCAAGACACCAAATACCGGTTGTTTTCGGGTTGCCCATAAAGGGCAAAGTGTGGGGTTTTAATGTAGCCTCAAGATCAGCCACAAAGGCTAAAAAAAGAGAAGGAACGAAAAGGCACAGAACCAGGGAAGCACACAGACAAAAAACTAGGAACCAACCGCCTTTTTCTCTCAAACAAAGGGGCTAATAAAACCAATTTCACACACATGTGAACAACAATAATGGGAAGCATATATAATAGAATAGTGTGGGCTTTAGGTTAAAAGATAATAAGGCCCAATAGGTAGCATATAAATGGGCTATCAACCAAAAAGTTTATCTAAGGTAATGGGTCGGGTCATGAGTAACACTAATTAAATTAGGCTACTTTAAATGACCTGAATAGGTTATAGGATTGCTTTAAACAATTGTGGTATCGATATATTACTTTAATCATCTCGTCGATGCCAACTTAATAAATAATAAACTTACATCATCGTCCGGGAGGTCGTTTGACAACAATTTGCCTAACAATATGCACGATTTTTAGAGACCTTTTGGGACTCTTTAGATGGATTATAAATATCAACTCTCAAAACATAATTAGAACTACAAAAAATAACCGATTTCGTGACCAAAAAAAATGTTGTTGCAAATATTGAAATTTTGTTACAAAAGTAATTTAGCAAAGACAATACGTATGTTGCGGGTATTGTCGCACCATATGAGTCACAGAATGTGTTTGGCGGCCACTTTCGATCGTTCATCGCATTAACGAAATTGTGGCATTATTTGTTTGACGTAGAAAATATGAAATAGCAACACAATATTTGTAGCAATAATGTCGTCGCAATGTATATATATCGCGAAAAATTAAAAGAGGGACAATTTGGTTTGTCGCAATGAATATTCCAATAAAGGTTTTACGAGAATATCTTTGTTGCGAATGTTGAGTCATAAAATGTATTCTGTGACAACTTTTGGTGATTCATTGCATAAATAGAATCGCAACACTATTTATTTGTTGCAAAAAATATGAAATAGAAGCACTGTATTTGTAGCTATAATGTCGATGCAATGCATATATGTCGCAAAAATATAAAAGGGTGGCAAGACAGTTTGTTGCAACGACTATTCTAATAAAGTTTTTATGAGAAATTTTTTTTTGTGAATATTCTTTTGAAGGTGTAATTATGCTATCTATTTAATTTTGCAACAACAAATGCTCGTAGTAATATATTTTTAATAATAAGTAATGTTCGTTGTGAAATATGTTTTACAATGTGCTAGATATGTCGCATAATGTATTTTAACATATTCAATATTTGTAGTATAATTTATTATGTAACAAGTGCTTGTAATTAAATTTATTTTGCAACACATAGAGTTTATCGCGACATCGTTTGTACAACAATGTATAGTTGTTGTCTAATTTATTTCATGATTATTTATGTACGTCACATATTTTATTTTACAACATATAAAATTATCAAGCAAATTATTTTGTAACAATGACCATTTATTTATGTTTCAACTTGCGATCGTAGTAAAACATATTCTGTCACACAAAGGGTTTGTCGCTTTAACGATGTACAATTGTCGCCTAAATTATTCTATCTTTATTTATGTATGTCGGAGATTCTATTTTAAAAATAGTTTTCAATTTTTTTTCGTCGCAATAAAATTGTTACTAAGTTACACATTTATATAAAAATGTAACTTACTTCATTAAAAATAACTCGTGACTTTATGAAAAGAATGCTTCGATGTACAATTATTAAAATATAATTGATATCAAAATAGACAAAAAAATCATATTACGTCAACCAAATAAATATAGATCAAGGTATTATCTACAAATTTGGTTACCTCCAAAACCAAAACAAATACAAATAAATTATAGTACTAGTAATTTCAATGTCGAACTACTTAGAATGGCTTCCAACTCACCATCAATCTGGTTAAATGAAAATTCTTGTAAAGAAAAGCTCCACAACATTAGTCAAACATGTACATATAGAAAGTAATGAAATATTTCAAATATCTCATATTAACAAGGTAGATAATGCAAAAGATCCAAGTAATTCAACTGCAACAGTTGCTCGTGACTACGAATTTATGGCAAAGTTTAGATGCTGCAAGATTAATAGTCATCTAAATTTAAAAAAGGATAAATTGTGTTTCTCCTTACAAGAACACAAACTATAATACATATTCAAAAAATTATTTTATATACTCGAATAAACACTAAACTAAGGCAATGGATTGTGCAGCGTATACTTAATATTTTGTCTACAATATTTGATAAGCCTCCGATTCTATTCACTTATTCTAGAAGCTATGCACTAGTGCAAAAAAAGTAACATTCTAATATTAATATTCTAAAACAAGACAAATTTAATAGCCATGTTCATATTAATCATGGTGGGAAAACAAATGACCCAACAGTGCCAGCCGAAATACCTTAGTTGAAGCTTGTTAAAAAATGGAATCAATTTGAAACTAAAAACAAATGAAGCAACAAGGGCTGGCAGTCATCTACATCAAAAGAGGTGCAATCACCTTCTCTGAATAAAACTACACATAGCAACATGAAACACTAACAAAGCAACAAAGAACAGGGGAATAGGGCAGAAACAAAGGTAAGAAATCAGAAATTAGAGAAAACTTATTCTGAACACGAATTGAAGGAGAATGATTCATCAATATATAACAATAAATTTAAACCTAAAAGGGCCATAAAAATCTGTATAAATCAAGAATATAAATCAAGTAATAAATTAATTTAATCGTGAATCAAAATGTGTCGCCTTAGACCTTGTGTGTAGATTGGGCGGCGGCGTTCAATTGATGGACAGTGGATGGCGCCTTAACTTATTTGGTAGATGGCATCTAGGAGAGCAACTTAAAAACTTTAGGGCTTATAAGATTTCAGTAATTGTGAGATTATAGATTGGTTGGCGGTGGTTGTTTGATCGGATATAGTAGGTTGCGACTGGCATGGGAAAGAAGGGAGAGGGTTTAACTGAGTTGAGATGTAAAGAGCTGAGAGATGGAGGCACACACGTGATACATTACGGAAGAAACAGTTTGGGAAATGACTTTCATATGTTTCAATTCAGTCCCCAATTTATCAAGAATTTATGATTTGGTCTATGCTTCAAATTATATGTATATGTTTATCATTCTTGCTCCAAAGTCCAAATCTTTAACATTGACCCCGAAACTCCCAAAGACTTCCATATTGGTTCCTAAATCTCCATATGTTTACAAACATTGGGCCTCTTCAAGTTTCAAATGTGTTTAAATCAATCCCCAAATGTTTTGTAAGTTACATTTAAATCCTAAAACTATTCGTTATGCTTGATGTACTTGAAATACTTCTAGTATAGCTCTACATTATTACGTAGACGTTTGTATAAAGTCAATTTTAAATTAAACTTAATTCAATGTTACACCATATCCACAATATGAGATTAGGTTCTCGTTCATTTAATTTCTGGCAAACGAATGTATCATTCCCTCTCTATATAAAATAAATAAAATTGAATTAAATGTTTGCTCACCATTGTTATAGGATTTTCAATTAACTTGGTTCGCAATAATAACCAATCTAGTAAGATGATCACGATATTCCAAACCCACATCCTTGAAAGAAGCATAAGTGCAACCAGTTCTTGTCATAGATCAATAATTACTAGACGAGTACATTTAATGCATGTTAACTAATGGACACAATATTTCATGCCTCATAACTAGTTGGTCATGCCATACTAATTTCGACACATTGATAATTAAATTACAGGTTTTTCTTTAATTTCAAACCAATTCGATAGTTGAGAGAATCAACAATTGTCAATCTAGCATTCGCCTTTGTTTATTACAATTTCATTATGTCTATATCTTTCCATTAGGCTTTCATTATGTCTGGGAATAATGATGTGATTGAATCCATTTGTAACTATTAAATAAATTGAAAAAACAATGCTGATATAATTCTAAATTATGATACGAGCTTATTATATAGATTTTGATAGATAATTTCATTGTCTAGTCATAATGCATGTCACTTGTGTGCAAATGCTGTCTTTGTGTTGAGAAGCTCACCTATGATACAATCTAGATTGATAAATCTGATATGACTAATGATGATTAGTTTTCTCGTGAGGTGTTTTGCAAATGCCCAAAATTTATTAATTAACAAGTTCCCCCAAATTTTGTAATCTTTTAAATGAACCAATAAATATTCTTTGGTGTCTATTAGAAAAATAAGTGTTCCGTTGAATTTGAACGTATGAATAACAATATATAATTAATAGAATTATTGAATCATACAAAAAAATACATTGAGTATGAACTATACAAATAACAATAATTTAAACGTTATGAATTGAGTATGAACTACGATAAATCTACTCATTTTTGCTAGTTTTTTCATTTCTTTCATTGCTCTGACATAGAGATATAAGGACTAAATTCATAATGGTATCTTTATTTATCTATTTTTAGTTCTTCAGTTAGAGAATAATATTACTTTTTTTTTTTTTTTCAAATTGTTAAGAACAACTCATGCTTTATTAAAAAATGATGATAAATCCTTTTTTCTGATAAAAAATCTAAATTTGAAATTAACTTTAATTGGGGCGGTGACCATGTTTCCCGTACCCACTTAAGGGCTACGACTACCGTCCCTTTTACTCGATTAGACGGGTAATGGGACGTGGCCATGTGTATTGAGTTGGATGATTTTTTTTTTTCTAAGTCTGAATCTTATCGCCTTGTCATTTATGATAAAATATTACAAATGGAAGTCCTAACAATTAAAGATGTAATTTAAAAAAAATTAAAAAGAAATAAAATCCCGATTTTAATTGCCTTCATTATCTTTGACCCAAATTCCTTAACTTACTCTACATTTGCTCCCATTACGCGAGAATCAAGAAAATCTTCTTCCAAAATAATTTGTAACTTCCCCAATCCTCTCGTCATTCCTATTAAAGGACCCAAAGGCAAATATTTAATATCTTTTTGTACCAAAATTATCTATCTTAAAAAGAATGATTTATTGAATTACTAATACCTTAAAAGACTAAGTTGTGATACTATTGGAAGTTTAATTGTTTAATAATTTATTTTTTGTTTTTAATTTTTGGACTTTTTGATGGAGATAAATTTTTATCGTCTAATGAAATGTGGCCACCACGTTGATCTTCATAAAGAAAATTTTGAACAGTCATAACTTATCTACAAGATAACTACAGAGAAAAAGTAATTATTATCTCATAAGATGAAAAAGCAATTATCATTTCGTAAGATCACAGACCATTACTCATGGTAAGTTCATTAGAAAACCCGTTTCCAGTAACCCAATAAATTTATAAATTTTTTATTAAATACATTTTCCTTCTTGTTTGAAAAATAATTCTACACAATTGCGAGCATTTTCTTTTATTTTGGCTCATGTATTTGGAGGGAAAATATCATGTTACCTCTTTTTTTAGTATCTTTCCACCTCTTTTTATAAGGAGAAATCGTGTCACACGTACAAATCCTTTTATAAGAGATCTTTCTCATTTTGTTTACTTTACCTCTTCATTTTTGAGTTCTTTGTGCCAAGGTATGTTTATTCAATACCAACGCAATGAGTTTTTTTATTATTAATTTATTTAATTTATTGATCTAATATATTTTTCTTTTCTAATTGTTTGATATACAAATTGACGATCCAAGTATATTCAATATAAAATTAATATTTTATTTTATTTTCGTTGCTTAGCATAGATGGTTATCGAGTTTCGTATAAATCGACCTTCCGTGAAATTTGCTTTCATGACGAAAACCTCTTCCAAGCCCTAGCTCCAAGTCTTACCAAAATTTTGATGAATGACTATTAACATCTAGACTTCACTCGACAAATATCTAGAGTTCTAGTTGTTTTGATGCACTTTGATCTGAAAATCCCACAACAAATTTATAAATTCGTATCGAGTCAAGTTGACACGTCTCCACTACAATTTGAATCAGCAACAATGTTCAACATGCCATCGCCTACATATAATATATGAATTATGATTTGTTTATTTATTTGCTCAAGTGTGGAGACATCTATTTTCTTTTATGGATTGATTTGACTAAGCAATTCTTTTTTTGAGTTATTATGTGATTGAAATTTTAATCTTTAATGATTTTTTTTTTTGGAGACAAAATTTTCTAGAAATTTTATAATGCTTTTATCATAAAATTTTTCCATTTGGTGAAAAATAATTAAAATTTTAAAAATATTACCTGTTAAAATTTAGCTAGACCAAAAAACAAACACTTGTTACAAAAAAATAAAAATAAAAAGTTACAAAAAGAAGTTAAGACAACAAGTAAAGAGTGTTGTAAAATAAAATAAAAGTAACAGACAAGGTACGTTGCAAAATCTTAACAACAACGTATATTTAAGGGCTTTTGCAGCGTGCATTGTACGTTTTCTTATACTCTACGACAACATTGGAGGCTACAATGTACGAGTGAGCGTTATAAAAAACCTGCTGCAATTTTTTTTGTCTGTTGCAAAAACAATTTTTCTTGTAGCAATTTTTTCCTCCAACTATAGAATTTTTAGCAACAAAAATTTTTTTTCCCAAAAAATAGATCATATTGCATCATAAACACTTTGTTGCAAGAAATAAAAGTTTTTCGCCATAAGTTTCCCACAAAAAATATTTTGCCATCTTGCTTCCTTCATAGTTTTGGCAACATACTTTATCATTTGTTGCGAATTCTTACATTTCACAACAACTTTTTATGTCACCTTATATTTTTTATATACTTATTTTTTCATCACAATCTTTGCAACAAACTTTAAAACTGTGCCGCGTCAAATCACTTATTGCGACAATTTTTTGTATTTCGTGAAATCACAATTTTGTTGTAGTGTAGGATGGAGAATTAACTGCAAAAGAAGGTAAAGAACACATCAAGATTCAATTTCCAGAACTTCAAAATTGAATTCAAGAATTTTCAGGTGATGAATAATTTTTATATCTTTTGCTTTCTTCTTCACAACTTGTTAGGTTAGATTTCTTTATGTTGGGAGAATGATGAACCTTGTAATATGAGTTTTTAATCTTTAGTTTTATATATTTGACATTGAAAACTTGTTTTTGGATTTTGAATATTTTATATGATTATCTCTTCTCTACGATTATTGTGCACGGTACTTATGTAAATTTGATGACTTATTTTATACATTCAAAAGAATTAAAATAGCCATAAGATCCGATAAGGAATAGAAATATATCGCTGCTCTATGTGAATGTTTAAGTGTTTATAAAAATTCATACACTTTTGTATGTTCGTTTTCATCATAGAAATATAGTCGGGTCATATATGAGATTATGTTTAACATTACTCAAGAGAGATTGTTTGAATAAAATAGGAACATTAATTTTTCAAAATTCAATCGTATTTTCAAAGTATAGAACTAATTTCTATTATTCATGGGTGCTGCACATCTCTATGGTGCCAATATAAGTCAAAGCTACATCTCTTGTAAAATGGTTCCCCACAAAATATGGTTTTTATAAAAATATTGATGGTGCTAGTGCTGGAAATCCAGGCCCGACTGGTTGCTGTGGATTGCTTTGAGATTGGAAGGGAAATGTAATTTTTGGGTTCTATAATTCTCTTGAGGTTGGTACTAACACTTTAAGGGAGGTATCAGCTCTTAAGATATGCCTTCAAATATGCTATGTCCTTAGCATAGACAGGATTGCTATAGAACAAATTCTAATGTGGTGGTTCATTGTTTTCATCATCATGTTAACATAACTTGGTCTGTTCGGCGAATTTGGGAAGATATTTCAGAGCTTGCTCATGTTATATCTATTGATATATCACATATTTATCGAGAAGCTAATCATGTGGTAGATTCTTTAGCACATCTTTGATCTCAAGATCGTTCAAATTTTTTAGAATCAATTTCTAGTTTTCATGTTTCTACAATTGGTTGCATTTGTTTAGATAAATGTAATTTGCCTTCTTTTCGCTTTTTGTAATTAACAGTAACCACGATTTTCCTTCGCCACGAGTGAGGGTTTACCAATAAAACTCAAAGGTTATTATTAAAATAAAAAATTCAAACAATCAAACTTTTATGAACACAAGCACTAACATTTCCAACCCCAAAATGTTTTTTAGCAATTTGATTTCTATATAAAGGATTTTGTAATTTTATTTAAACTTAGGTCAACAACATCAACAATTAAGTCCATATAATCAAGTCATGACCCAATATATGTGATACGTCAATGATAGCTATGTGCTCAAGTAAATAAGTCTAACATGAATAAGTACTCATATAAAAGCATAAGATACGATATTTTGTAGTTCTAACTAAAGTTATACTCAATTCAAACAAATAAATTTCATCATAGGCGGCAAGTTGTTTAACACTAACTAGACACTATTTTTGACTTTTTTTCAATTAAAAAAACAATTATACAAATCCGATCTATTCTAAGTATCATAATACTTACCCATTCAAAAAATATTACATTGTCCCTAATGTAAAATAAAAAATAATAAAAATAACGGAGTAAGGATCAGAAACTCCTTAGGTTAGATGCGGATAGATAGAAAGATCAGATTGATCCGGCTAGTAGATGTCATAACAACCATCGCTTTTCTTTGTTGCTAGGCTTAGATTTTCTATTTTAAGAATTCAAATAAATATTACTGATAGCAAATAAGATTTAAATATTTGCAACAAATTCACACCAAGAAGAATTCTAATCTTCTAATATTTAGAAAGACTATCTAACAAAGCGTGCATTCCTACAAAAATCATATAACTAGGAAAAGATAAGTCTTTCAAATTGGCTTGAAGAGTGAAAGTTAGATACAAACTTAAGAGTGCATATTACATCAATGTCAACTCAATATAATGCTAGGATGATAACGATGAGCCTCAGTAAAATGCACTCATTAAGTAAACATGCTAATTTATTAATGCAAGTCTTGAAATACTACTAAAATGTGTTAAAAATATTTAAACTACCTAAATGCATGAGTTCCTAGATATGTCCCTAAAATATTAATGCAATTCCTAGAACTAAGTGTAATGCTATAGTTAATCAAAATAAGTGAAATGAATAGAAAAATGAGTTGTCGCCTATTAAGCGCTTGAATTAAAGTTTCAAGCTCGACTTTTGGACAAGTATTTCATGGCACTTTGAATATGCTTTGGAGGTCCTGTTTAACTTGCTCAATTTGACTTTATTCCGTGTTGCAACTTTCCTCCAAATTTTAACATTTCCTGCTCCAAGTAGTATGACTTCCTTATCACCCATTTCGAACTCAACAATATACACTTCAATCTTCTCATAGGTATAATCACAAACTCAATTTTGAGAAAATGATAAAGTCGAAAGGTTGCATGCTAATTTCCTCTTCTTTGAATGCTACTAATTCTTTTTGGCTCGTTATGATTAACGTCTCGATCTTTTCATGTTTCTCTTCTTTAATTGAAATTTTCTCAAGTTCAACATTTGCATTCAAAACTTTTGGCAAAAAAATGAAGACATCTTCATGGAAAGTCTCCTCTTCTTGTTGTATTTGTTGAAAGTTCGGTAGAACTGATTCCCTTAATTGATGTTTATTAATAATCAATGGAAGAAATAATCCTACAGGTAAATCACCCATGTCAAATTTTGGTGAGAGAAATAATGCAACGGCAAGTCACTCACGACGGTTTCATCAAGTTCACATTTCACTTTTATATCTCGTAATCGCTGTCCTATAATGAAATCTCCTACAAGCATATCTCCCTTATCAATTTCTTGAGTTATCAATTGTTGTTGTCTTTTGATGAAGTCACGTACGAGTATTTTGTTGAAATCAATCACAACCATCTTTTATCTTGCTTTTTTTTTTAAATCTTTTTTATATCATGAAAAGGAGGAAAAAAACAAATAAATAAAATTACAATTATACAAGAAGAAGTTGAATTAGTGCTAAAATAAATCGAACTCAATCTAAAGTAACAATCTTCGACAATGGTGCTAAAAACATGTTCACGAAAATATCTTTCGAATTTAAATTCGAAACTAGTACAATCTTAGTGAGAACGATACTTGGATTCAAAATCAATTTTACTAATTGTTAACGATCCGTACACTTGCGATAGTTTTAATTCGAAAGATATTTTTGCGAACACTATGTAGAAAAAAGAGTTTGAGAATAATGATTTCAAACAGGGGCTTAATGTCACATTAGTGCCAACTAAATCGATGTTTTATCAGTGTTACTAAATAACATTACTCTAAAATAAAATAAAAATGGAGAGAATTGTAGACTGTTATAGACACGAAAATCTAATATGTAAAAATCTGTTAAGATAATATAAAATCTCTCACTCAACCAAACCTTCAAGTAACCTAGGAAAAATGACCTAAATTTTATCATGATCACAAGTTTTCTACTCTCTAATAAATTACAAAGAGAACAAGAAAATTTTTGGGGTACTAGACTTGTAATTTTTCATGCAAGTCAAGTACTAAATACAAGAGGAAACCACTCAAAATATGATGAACGATTGTAATATTTTCCCAAATTTTCAGTTCTTTAATAACCAATTTTTAGATCTGTTAGCATCTTTTCCTTACCACAAAAGATAATGTTTTATTTTGGCAATTTTTTCCAACAATCTATATTATGGACCAACACCATGCCAAAACTTTTTCATCTCTTCACAAATGTTGGAATAAGGGTTGTAATGTGGCACAATTTAATCCCTTTGTGACAATAAATTGAACTTTATTCCCAATAAAGTTGAAATCGACAATACAAAACCTTTTCATTTTTCAGCTATTTGATATTTTATAATTTCCAGCTCATCAATTGTTCTATTTCCTCGTTAAGCTTATCCTTAATTTATAATAATTCTGACTTCTTAAGTGGATGTATAATGAAGGAATTGCTCTTCTTTGTTTCTGAGTTACTCAAAATGCATTAAAAAAAATTCTTACGATTACTATAGTCCTGTGGAACCATGGATGCAACTATTGTAGGAAGTCTCGAAATAAATGAAATCCAAAAAATTACGTTTAATGGCTCAAGAAAGTACTACAACTACAATCAAAGAACATGTCGGGATCAACATTAGATTGTGCTGTAGGTACTAAACTTTACACAATCTTTTGTGAACCGCTCGAATATAACCAAGAAAACGAATACAATAAAAATTTAAAATATTTTGCCCCCAATTTGGAGAAATATAAAACTCAAGACTAATACTGAATCTTCTTAGCTATTAACAGAGGGGCAGATCTGCAGGAGGTGGCTCCAACGTTTGCAATTCTCCCACTCCATTTTCCACCAAGAAAGCCATTGCCAAGCCCCAGGTGATGTGAACGTCCAAGTGACAGTGCATTATCCATACTCCTGTTTAACACATCAATTTGAAATATATGAGAAAAAAATGACATATTAAAAAAATTTGTCTGCATATGATTCTTTAGGATAGTTCTCACCTGGATTATCCGCGACAAATCTAATCACAGTCCATCCACCAACAGGTACACTAGCTGTATTTCGTTGTGGTGGATCAACGAGATTGAATTTGGCTGTATCTCTATTTGGATTGAAATTTCCAAATCCTTCAGCAAGGATATAGAAGTCATATCCATGAAGATGAATAGGATGGTTTTCAGCTGTGAAGATACTTGTTCCCTGCAACACCATTTGTACCCGTGCTCCATACTTTAATCTGTACACCTTAGTCCCGCGAGCAGGTTGCCATAGTGATCGGCTTACATTACCAGTGTAATCAAATTTCTGAGGTGGATTTGCTGGAAAATCAGTTGTGAAAACTCCAGGTATACGCTGTTGATGTGCTTGCAGCAGGGAAAAATTGGATGGAAGCACAAACGATACATTATTCATACTGGCAGTGAATCGAGTCCCATTTGGACCTTGACAATTACTACCACTGGCACCACGGGGGCAATTGTTGAGTCCTAGACCAACTGTAATGAATAGATTCTCATCAATTTCTGTGGGTACTTCTACTTTTCTTGGGCTTCTCAAGCTTTTTGTGAAGGCAGTTGCAGTGGCAGTGTCGTTAAATGCAGGTAGAGAAGGCATAACTGGCTTGGTCGAGGTGCATTTAGCTAGGCAAGGGGCAGTCTCGTATTCAAGAATGGCTGTGGTGGTAGTATTATCAAATGGTGCACCTTGAGCACTAGCGTAGGCACGTGCTGCAATGTAGTACTTGGCTGGTGGCTGATCGGCAGTGATCAGGACATCGGTTGTCTGGCCGGGTCCGAGCATGAGAACCGAAGTGGTGAAGGGTTTGAGATATGAACCATCAGCACCAACAACCTTGAGATTGTGGTTGGCTATTTTAAAGAAGAGTTGTTGATTCATTGCAGAGTTAATGATTCGAAGGAGATTTACTTCACCAGAATTCACCGAAACTAGGATTGTATCTGCATCAGAATATAGTGTCAGACATTATAGTCAATTTGTGATTGTCTTTAGTCCAAAAGTGACTATTTCAAAGACTAAGTAGGAAGAGAAGATATTTATTTTCAGGAGTTGTTATAGGAGAATAAATGTACAAACAAACCTTTTTGGGAGCAGTTGTAAAGATCACCAGGTTGACCATTGATAGTGTAAGCATTGGAAACATTTGGAGCAGCTCCTGTTCTTGTAGCTTGCCTCACAACATCTATGGGGTTTGCATCCCACCACTCACCTGATCGCCATCACAATCAGTGTCAACCCAAATTTCAAAAGTAATACATTTATATATATATAATCACTTAAGTCGTGCTTCCATTGTGACTTCAACTTGTTGGCATAGGCACCAACCTCAAGTAATAAGATATTTAACATACCAAGAAGAAGAGGGGTTTCGCGCTTTGGCTTGGGGAAGGGATAAGAATCTCCTGGTTGTGGCCGAATAATCAAGGCTCCATAGACGGTGGCTCTGAGCCATGAGCTATGGGCATGCCACCAAAGTGTGCCTTCTTGTCCTTGAATTGTAAATCTGTAAGTATAACTGTATCCTGGTCTAATTGGACATTGAGTTACAAATTCTGGTCCATCAGCCCATGCAGTTCTCATTTGTCGCACCCCATGCCTATATATATTGGTCAAACAAATATGCACAATTGGTTAGTATCAATTGTTATACCAAGCTTAAATTGTAGAAAAAAGAAATATTTTTTGTGTTGTAATTGAATTCGCTTTTCTTATAAGATGTCATGCACCAGTAATTTTTGTAAAACCTTTCTCACCCTCGAATACTATGTTAACTACATGTGATATTTTAAAGTTTAAACTCTTAGAGAATGAACATTCTTTTTGTTTCTATTTAAATCACTCTGGGTGGTGTATTTTATTAATGAATGTTATAAAATATCATACATTTGACTTACCAATGAATGGTGACATTGTATCGAGCTTTGTTGGTGACTTTGACAACTAGAGTATCACCATTGTTCACTTCCAATGTTGGTCCAGGATACATTCCATTCACTGTAATAGTGTTGTGGGTTTTGCACAACCTATTCACTGGTGTTGCTTGAACCTGCATTTCCATGTATATATCAATGTTAATATTTAATAATTTCAAAGTAATTCGGAGCAAACCTGGACGAAGATAAAATATGGGGAAAAGTGAGATAAAACATACAACAAAATCATGGTAATGAGTTTTTGCATTTGTTCTCGGCATTGAGCTTGCAAAGTGCAGGAATATGCCTAAAAACAGGAAAGTGCACAAGGAATTGACAATATTTCTGAAGGACTCCATTTCTCTTTAGAATGTGATGTAAATGGAAATGGATTCTTGTCTGTGGAAGAATAAGACAGAGAGGAACCGCTTTTATACAAAAGATTTAGAGAGAGAGAGAGAGAGAGAGAGAGAGAGAGAGAGAGAGAGGATGGTTCTTTATTAGGTTTAGAGGGAAACTTAGTTCAACCGGTGCACCCACTGGCCTATCAATCAAGTACTGAACAACTTTGATTTACACTTGATTTACAAGTCTTCTTTCTGATGTGGGATTTTTAAACTTTGACTTGGTTTTTTAAACTTTAATTAGTTGAAATAGTTTAAGTTATTGCCTAAAAGATAATCATACTTTAAGCAAAAAAAATTTGAATTAACCATCTCCATGCTTGCTTGAATTTGGAATACTAAGTCATGATCACATAATAACCCTAATTATAATCTTTTTTTTGTTACTTTGAAATTAAAAAAAAATTATGTAAAACTGTTGGGACTTTTTGAAGAAAATTATTATCTTACTAATAATCAAGAATTTTTATTTTATTTTATTTTTTTTTTTGTATTGATTATGGCCTTCAAATATTGCTAATAATCATTTTTTTATGAATTAAGTGGATTGAATAACTGCAGCCAAAGGCCTGTCTTAGGATCTTGAATAATAAATTAACTCAACTTATATGTATGATGACATTTTCAAGGTCAGTTTAAATTTTAAAAAAAAAAAAAAAATCAATCCATTTTAAAGAATTTAAAATCTTAGATGAGATTAATAATTTAACATACACGACATATACGCATACTAGTTTTTCACATTTTCATGCACGAATGGAATTACTTAATCATATAATATCAAAAGGACAAACCTACCAATATGTAATTATTTTGTAAGAAGTCAGAATTCAGTCTACATTCGACACTTGTATGGGAAGTATGATTAGGTCCGACAAGACATTTAGTTAGAGAATGTCTTGTTTGATTTTTTGTTTGTTAGTTAGGTGAAAAAATGTAATAATTATTCGTCACAAATTTTTTATTTGGATACATAGCAATTCAGTTAGATAAAACCTATATGGACAAGATAATTTGTTGATAACTGAATTAGGTGGCCTGTCTATGACAAAACATTTTCTTCTTGCTCTAGAACTAATTTACACGTTCATTTAGAATGTGTTTTGTTAACCTTAAAAAAGTACGTAAAACAATTTTTTCGACGGTGTGTGAGGTAATCTAAGAAACACGAACAGCCGCATTTTTGTTACTAATCAAAGAAAAGGTAAGGTAAGAGTTTTTAAGAATATCAGTTTTTATATTCGACTACTCGTTGGATAGAATTGTTCACTTTTTGGACTTTGATATTATATTGAAAATTAAGATTAGGTTCCCTTTTAAAGATCCTTAGAAGAAAATAACTCAAATCCTTTTATATTTATTAATTATTGTTTTTACATATAAATCATGTAATTTTACCTTTAACGATTGAACTAATGTTAAACAAAGGTTACGACGGTCAACGACAATATTAGCATAACAATGTGTTGTGTTTCAAAAGTTAGCATAATTGAAAATTGTTTCGTGTACTAACAAATGGTATGCTTATAGAATTGTTGGCATTAATTTGATTCTTTAACTTTACTAGAAAGTTGAGTAGTTAGAGGACGTCGATCTTTTCTTATGTATCATTATCAATTTACAAACCATTTTTCCTTATGTATCATTATCAATTTACAAACTCCTTTATTAAGGAAAAGTTAGCTTGTATCCTATGAAATGATTAACTTGTTTATTTAATCAAACTTGAGCACATTTAAATTTGAGCTCAATTTTTTAACATCTCTAAATTTTATACTTCAAGAAGAAAGAGACCGTAAATAGATTAAAGGTCCATTTGGTGTCGCTTTTACTTCTACTTTTGTTTCCTGTAAAAGAGTTTTTGAAGAAAATTATCTTAAATTTTGTTTGAAAACTAATTTTTAAAAATACTTCTTGAATATGAAGTATTTTTAGATGAAAGTTTATTGGATTAGTTTCCTCTAAAAGTTCTTTTAACTAAAAGAAGCATTTTCATAAAATTAGTCAAACGGATCCAAAAGTAATTTTTGGATTTCAAAAGCTCATTTTGACTTTTCAAAAGTCATGTCAATGAACATAAAGAAATTAACGATACTTTTTTATCTTTTAAGTTGTTATGTCGGATCGATCGCTCAAGAATTTTGATCTTTACCCGGACCCAGGCCCTAACTATGGTTGAAAAAGTAATAGAGAATGTGGATCAAAGTTGGTATTTAGGTTTGTTAGTGACTTGAAAACAGCTTATAAGTAGCTATTAAGCCGTTAAGTATGGTGGAAAAGGGAATGAATAATTGACAGGAGAACTACAAGTTTCAAATCAAACATACATTTTTGTTTAGTAAATCGTTAAAGCAAATTATTCTCTAACAAGTACAAGTGGGCGTACACATATCAAGTTGCCGGTGTCACATTATGATATGGCCAGGAACGGATCAATGAGCCGCAAAGTTAAGCCAACTCCCATGACTAGGGACATAAAATTACATTGAAAACTTAGATGGGAGGCGGGCAGCGTTAAGGGGACAAAATAAAAATTATACTGAAGTAATACATAGAAAGTTTTTTCACCTGAAAAAAACTCAATGGACTTGTGACAAGCGGAGGCTCCCTCTGCTCTTGATTGCAGATTTTTGCCTTTTAAATATTGCAGTTTCAATTATTAATAAATTTCATTCTCTTCGTGAGATATCTATATACCGCTATAATGCAAGGCCAACTAATTGAAGAAGTTTGATGACTATTTGCACTCTGACACTTGAGTCAGATTTCAAAATTGGGTGTGCAGGGGCAAACCCAATGAAGGCCCAGTGCACGCAGATGCCCCAATTTTTTCAACAACCTAGTTACTAAATTTAACTTAAAATTGGCCCACATTGTAAGATAGAAGGATGCCCAATTCATTCCAATACCAAGAATCCCAATTGATTGAACACCACGCACGTCCCCGACTCCCCTTAGAGAATTGAAATCCCCAATTTCCACCAAAACAACAAGGTCCCAAATTCATGAAATCGGTGAAATTGAAGAAGTAAAGCCGTGTGTATCAATTGAAAGAGGTAATTATCGAACAATTTTTTGTAATCTTCTTCTTCTACCCCCGCCGTTTGATTGTATCCCCCTAATTTATCTTCAACCATGTGCCTGTTAATAAATTGATTACTGTTTCACAGTTTCAGCATCACCTAGGCTTCGTAGTTACTTGATTGTTGAGGCTTCTGTTGGTATTCCGTGTTCATCTGCTATTGTGGGAGGAATAACAAAAAAAAAGGATCTTCTAATTGTTCTATTGCAGTTCCTTCAACTTAGTTTTGTAGTTCTAAAGTTTACACTACCATTATTTTTCAATGAAGCATGTTTGTACTGTTCCAAGTGATTTTTCACTTTCTTGCTCCTTCAATGTCGAAAGTCCTAATTTATTGGCATACATATAAATTCATTAATTGAACAAGAGTCTATACTAGAAAACCAAGAAATTTTAAATGAAGCATGTTTGTACTGTTCCGAGTGATTTTTCACTTTCTTGCTCCTTCAATGTCGAAAGTCCTAATTTATTGGCATACATATAAATTCCTTTAATGAATAAGAGTCTATACTAGAAAACCAAGAAATTGTTTTGTTTTATCTTTCGTTTATTGCTTTTTGAACACTTTTTTTTACTTTTCTTAATGGATATAGCGTACTGAAAGTCTGAAATTAAGGAAATTAATTGAATAAATGACAGCAAAGTCGCTGAATAGAAAATCTAGTAAATTAAGTGTCCAATGGAATGAAGAATGATGTAGTATATTATTTAGGCTATGTCAATGTTTCTATAAGTAATGCTATTTATAATAGAACATCGGTGATGTGACATCACATCACCGATATTGCATATTTTATTTTGTTTATTTACATTCCAATTCTTATTTATTATAGTCAGTGATGAAAAGATTTTATAAAAGAAAAGCTCCTGAGATTACGGAAAATGTTAATGAGGAGACATCAAATGGAGACGATTTTGATATTACACAACTTTCCACCGATCCTGGATTAAGGACTCCAATCTTGAATTACAATTCTAACATTAGAGATCAAGTTCGAAGAGCATATATACAAAAGGGTCATTGTCAACAATTTAACCATAAATTTAAGAAAAGACAATTTGGAGAAAAAGAATATAGACGATTCAATCCTTCTTGGTTTAACGAGTTTGATGGTTGGTTGGAGTATAATATGGCAAAAGAAGTAGCTTTTTGCTTGCATTGTTATCTTTTTAAAACAAGTAGTAGGAAACAAGGTGGGGGCGACTCATTTACTGGTGAAGAATTCACGTATTGGAAAAATAAAAAGAGCTTGGTACTCATGTTGGAAAGCATAATAGCACATAATCAAATTCGCACTGTGAAGTTTTGATTAATCAAGAACAATACATTCAAACTGTTTTCTTCAAGCAGTCAGAACAAATGACAAATGAATATCGTGTGTGTCTTAGTTTATCAATTGATTCTATTTGAGTTTTGTTGAGACAAGGGCATTCATTTCGAGGCCATTATGAATATAAGAATTCTCTGAATTCAGGTAACTTTCTAGTCCAACTACAATTTATAGCTGGTAATAATCATGAGGTTAAAGTTGTGACATTTGAAAATGCTCCCCAAAATTGCAAATTAACATCCCCTAAGGTACAAAAGAAAAAATATTTAGTTCGACCCTAACAATACCTAGAGGGGGTGAATAGGTGATTATGCGGAATTAAAAATACTTTACAATTAAATAGCAACAATTCACTATTAATTATTTTCTAGATGGTTAATCATGCAATTCATATTTTCCTATGTTAAATTGTCGCAAATATGAAAGTAATAAATAACACAAAATTGATCACGAAAAAATCCAACTGGGTAAAAACTTCGGGCATTTNTAGTTATGTAAGTAATAAATGAACACACTAATTGATCACGGAGAAATCCAACTGGACAAAAACTCCGAACACTTTACCAGTCAACAATCTAATATATACAGCTTATAACTTACAGTCTACCAGACTAGACGACGATACGTACTATCTGATCTCCTTACTATAATTCCAACAACTCTCTTGGATTTTGTGCTCTTGCACCAACCCCAGCTGCAGTTTCCAAAACTCTCTTGGATTGCACTCTCCTACAGTAACTTTTAGTTTTGTGAAATCGTCTATCTCCTGTGGATCCAGGAAGAACATCGCGTTCTTCAATGACTAGAACTCCAGTCACATTCCCTTGATTTTCAGAAACTCTGACATATATGAAGAAAGCAGTAATTTGGTATTTGAATTTTGTATATGATGTTTTTCTCACCGTCAAGAATAATTTACAATGAATAACGAATGTTGAAATCTCAAAATGATGAAAAGAATATGAAAAGTTAAGTTTTTTCTCAATGATCAATCTTGTAAAATCATTCTGTGGCGTTTGGATATTTATATATAGGTTAGGGAATGAATGGACCGGATAAAAAGCCTTTAAAAAATGAAATAAAATTTTTTCGAATGGTACTGTCGCTCGAGTAAAGGGTAAGGAACAGGTTTTCGCTCGAGCTAAGCTCACCCTTTGCTTGAGCTAAGGCTATGCGACATTCGAGCGATGAAGTTTCTGTTTCTGATGCTCGAGCCAAATTTTGGCGACGGTCTGACGAAAATTTACGCCATTTTTCCTTCTTTCTCATTCTCGAACCCTAGACCTAAAATATCATAACTTTGACTAATTGCACACTACTTATTGACTTTTTACAATATATCAACTATAGTCATTTTTGTTCACAAACTTGCCAATTACATTAAATACCTAACAAGTTCCACATTTGACATTTTGTGACAATATTACAATCTAAGTCAAGGTAGTAGTAAAATAAAATTACAAACTCAAAATAACTGACACAACCAACAACTGTCTTGAACGAATTCTCCATTTCATTTTTCATTACCTGTTTCCTGAAATAGACAACTAAAATATCATGTATAAAATGTATGTGAAATAGTATTAAGTATAGGAATAGTTCAAGTAGTTCACAGTGTAAAAGTGATTCAAGCAGTTAATCATATGCTAAATTAAGACGTAGTACCAATGTAATCCAACATTCCAAAACAAAATATTGGTACTAGTAAAACATCAAACCTTAATCTAGCAAAAAGGAAAATATATCATATAGTACCTTAGAGTCTAGTTTGTTTTAAGATACATCATGTCAAAGCAAAATATATAGATACATAAAAAAAAATATCTACTCCCCATTTTTGTTACAAAATAACAAGGGGTAACCTGGCAATTCAGCTGCATTATATGCATCGTTAGAATCAGTCATCTCCTCTAAAGCTGCACCATCAGCCCAGTGGCAACGAATCCATCGAAACCCACGCTGAATATATCCAACAGCACCCCAAAGCATAGTAAACTTGGTAGTGTGTCGATCAACTATAACCCATAGCAGTGTAAGATCTGCCATGATCATAGCCTGTTGTTTGATCAGCACGACCATCTATCCATAAAAACAGCAAAAATGGGCAATGAGAACAGACGCAAAAGGTGGAATAGACTCGACAAGAAGAGGAACGGATGTGGATGTCGAGAGAATATCAGCGGGCGGAGAAGTAGAAGAAGTATGAGGAAATCAATAAAGATAAGATCATCAAAAGGATCAGCCAGCACAATCGGATCAACTCGCTCAGCGGGCTCAGAAGAAGCATGTGACCTACTCTGAGCAAAAGTAGTGGCCAATCGGTCGAGAAGCCCTCCGAGGAACCCCTTCAGGAAAACTAATGCCAAGTGCTGTCATAAAGCGAAAAATAAGGCAGGCATAAGGAAGTCTCACCCCTGTGACATGAAAGGCACGCAAAATCTACTGACATATGAAAATGGGCAGATCAATAAAGTCGTCGTGTAATAGGGCGTACAAAAAATGAGCCCTTTCCATAGGTAAAAAAGAGGTATGCGACACTGGCCACAAATTTATGCACACAATGCGCAACAAAATCTGACGGTCAGTGGGTAGGGATCCAGTGCGCATCGCACCTGGACCATCCTTTAACGGTATGTTGAACACCATGGAACGATGGAAGAATATCAATAGAAAGATAAGGAAACAAAGGATGGATGAATATGTACTAGACTCGATATGACATCGAGTGTGATCTTAACAATCCTACCCCTAAGAAAAACCACAAAAGTCGAACCGCTAACATCATGAATGTTAGCAAAAAATTCCTAACTAGAAGACTGAAAGAAGGTGTCAACTCAACCAATAAAGGCTCCCAACCCCAAGAAGTGAAAATAGCAGCGAGGTCGGGGGATAGGTCACACATAATGACCTCGCGCTCAAACAAGACGAGCCGTAATGAAAACTGCCACCCAAAAGTATCTTGGGCAATCGCAGAGATGAACCTAAACCTACTGTAAGAAGTAGAAGTATCAAGTATAGGAGCAGCAGTACGAGCTCTCTTAAGCGGCATCCGAAATGAGTAAAACCAATACATCAAGACCACAATATGATAGACAAGAGATCTATTATGCGCATGAGATGCATAAATGCACGTAAAATGAGGTAAAGAGGGTAAAAGCAACGTGCCCTAGCATGAATGCACATAATGATGTCTTGAAGTATTACAGTGATGACGTAACATCACATTACGGTGTAAACACCAAAACAATGTA
>CAIGRB010011274.1:0-16978 GCA_903798255.1 Fraxinus quadrangulata
AAGTTATTAAACTTTGATATTTAATTCTAGTATCATACTTTGAAATTATATCTTGTGTATTGTATAGCTTTGAGACAAATAGTCGAAAAAGTTTCAAATACCAATTCACCCCCCTCTTGGTTAGTTATTTTTGGGTTATAAAAAATGAGACTATTCCCTAGTTCGTTAACAAGAGTAGCTTTCTCACGGTTCATTAATTTGCCAGCAAATTCGGTCCAAACATGGCAACAACTAGAACAATTGTTCCACGCTCAGTTTTACGAAACTGAATCTAATGTTACCTTGGTTGATTTGGCGAATTTACGTCAAATGTCAAACGAATGGGCAGAAAGTTTCTTTCAGAGGTTCAAAACAGTTAGGAGCAAATGTTTTGCGCCTCTGCCTGAGAAGGAATTTGTTAAGATTGCTCAAAGTTGTTTGAGCTTTGATTTAAAAAAGAAATTCTAGGACAAAGAGTTTCCTGACGTATTTCAGTTGAGTGCTAATGTGATTAGGTATGAGCGTCTAATAAAAGAAGAATAACAAATGAAAAATTCTAGTAAAATGACTTATTACAGAGATCCAAATTTCGATGTTCATACCATTAATGATGAATATTACAATCAGACAGAAGTTTGTTTGGCCGAACTGATTAAGAGAGATGCATATGCTTGCCATGTAATGGCCAAATTCAGAACATAGGTAAGAATGAGCCTGCAAAGAATGAAAACAAAAGGGCCAGGACATTCTCATTCGATGTGATCAAAGCTGACCTTATATTTGATAAATTGTATAAAGATAAATAGATAAAATTGAGCGACAAGCATAAAATGCCAGACCCTAAACAAAGTAAATGACACAATGCATGGTCACATATGAGCAATAATTGTCTGATTTTTCGTCATGTGTTATAGGATGCTATTGAGTCAGGGCGAATTACATTTGAAACTAAGAAAAAAATGGCAGTGGACGAAAATTCTTTCCCACAGCCACTTGGAGCGAATATGGTGACAGCAGGTTTCAAGAATAAGTTGCCAAAATTCAAGCTGGTGGTAGATGATGGAGAAGAAGATTCTGGGTTACAGCCCAGTGTTTTCGAACGTATAGGAAAAGAACCTGAAAAGGGCAAAGGCATCTTGTGTACTAGATGCAAGGGAGAAGTAAAGGAAAACATGGAAAGACCAGAAACGAGGCAATATCACCATCGACCTAATATTATTCCAAATTCCCAACCCAGTGGAGGATGGGGTATGTCATTCTATGGGAAACTGCCATTCGATAGGTAGTTTAGGCCGATAAACAATGGGAGGACATTCAAGCCTTACCTCGCCAACACAATATATGGCATTCATTCCAGTATAATGCAAGAAGGGTTGTACCCTTTAACGAAATGACCAGAACCCAATAAAAGGCATTTTCAACGAAACTATGGACGAATGATGAGACAACAGCAATGATCATCACGTCCTAAGGTGCCTAAATTGCTTGAGGTGGCAAACAATAATGTTTTGAAAGGTGATAAAGAGGCTAGCATGGGTGAATCAATGGAAGAGTTACCAAAAAGTTCTTCTAGAAGATCAAAGTTTGAGTGTGGAAAGAGGGATGAAGATGAAAGAGATTCGGGCAACCCCTCACTCTTCAATTTTGTACCTTACCTCATGTTATGACTAATAATTATCTACTAGCCAATGAATTCAAAAGTAAAGAAAGTGAAGATGAGAAAATGAAAGATAATGAGGAAGTTCATAACGAGGAGGAAACATGTGTGCTGGAATGTGAAGAAGGCCAGCATCTCAGGAAGTATATGACGAGGAAGAGGATGACGGCATGACTGACATTAATGAGGAAATTGATCTAGAAGCAGAAATGAAAAGAAGAGGAGTGTCGCGCAACACTTTATTCAAGCAACTGCATCAAGAAGGTGTCCGCGATGTAGATTTGTTGGGCGAACCATTTGGTTGTTTATTTGACTACTATGTACTATATAGGACGCCTAAGAGAAGGATGAGAGTGCCTCGCTCTATGAAATATGGGTCACTTCCAAAAATGTTGCCTTACCCTACGGGTTGGATAACTAAAGAAGAAGTATTAGAAGAAAGTAAGGAGGAGAACCAAGGAACAGAGACTCAATGTGAACTATTGCATGTGAATTTGTCACAAGGGAATAATTTGATAGAGGATAAACAAGAAGTGGAGATAGCTCCGGCTGAAAAGGTCATCTTTCAGAGACCAACTATGAAGTTAACCAAGCACTTGAGGCCATTATACATGAAGGCCTTAGTCAATGGCATACCTGTGGTAAAAGTGCTCATTGACAATGAAGCATCCATAAATACCATTCCATCCAGAATGATGAGGAAATTTACAAAGAAAGAAAGCGATATGATCACAACAGAAGTGATTTTCACAAGTTTCAGCAGGGGAGTAACTTTAGCTAAAGGGGTAATGCCACTAGACATAACCGTGGGAACAACTACTAGGACTACAGTCTTCTTTGTGATAGATGGTCCTACTAGTTACAATGTGCTACTAGGAATAGATTGGATTCATGGGAATCATTGTATATCTTCTTCGCTCCACCAATGCTTGGTTTTCTGGAATGACAAAGGCGAAGCTGAAGTGGTGCAAGCAGACCATAGGCCCTTTGTTGCAGAAGCAAATTCAGTAGAACGATTCATGTACGAAGGAAATTATGGACCTGTCAGGCTAGTTCAAGACAGGGAAGAGACTAAAATTGTTGCACAGAGCGAAGAGTCATTTTCAGTGGATGCACTTACTGAAATGTTCAATCAAATGAGGCCAAACATAGTGGCCCTTGAAGAGCCAGTAATTGGCAAAAAGACAATCAAGGAGTTTTGATGAGTTATCACCAACAAGAAGATATGACCAATATTCAGGCCTTCAAAACCAAGTTAATGGCTTTCAATAAGGAATGTATAGTAAAGACAAAAGAAGAACCAGTACTAAAGACGTTGAAGAACAAACTAGCAGTGTTCGAATTGGAACAGAGTATTAGCCGAGAAGTCAACAAAGTTGATTGCTTGGAAGATGGAATATCTACAAGGAACCTAAGCGATGAAGTAATGGAGATCACAAAGCTTGGGTATGTTCAAGCACAAGACCCTTTGATAAAGGTGAACATTGGCGATAAAGGGAAAGATCGTCCAATATTTGTCAGACAGGTGTTTGGTCAAGAGGCCAGTAGTAAATTAATCGCTTTATTAAAGAAATTTAAGGATTGTTTTGCTTGGGAATATGATCATATGCCTGGTTTAGATAAAAGTCTGGTAGAATATAGGTTACCAACTAAGCCGAACTATAAACCTCATAAACAACCTCTTAGGCGCTTTGCTCCTAATGTGTTGCCTGAAGTAAAGAAAGAAATAGAGCGATTATTAAAGGCTGGTTTTATTAGAACAGCCAGATATGTTAAATGATTGTCTAATATTGGACCGGTGTTAAAAAAGAATGGTAATATTAGGGTGTGCACAGATTTTAAGAATTTAAACTTAGCAACGCCCAAAGATGAATATCCAATGCTTACAGTAGATTCCTTAATAGATTCAACAGCCGAACATGTAATGTATTCTTTTATGGACGGATATTCAGGATACAACCAAATTTATATAGTTGAGGAAGATGTACATAAAATTGTCTTTAGATGCCTGAGTTTTTAGGATACTTTGAATGGGTAGTTATGCATTTCAACCTGAAAAATGTAGGGGCAACTTATTAAAGGGCAATAAATCTAATTTTTCACGACGTGGTAGGCGAATTTGTTGAAGTATATGTAGATGACATAGTGATCAAATCTATTAAAGATGAGGACCATTTTGAGAATTAAGACGCTCATTTGAACGAATGAGGCAATACAAACTAAAATTAAATCCCATGAAATGTGCATTTGGTGTTAATATATGAAATTTCCTTGACTTTTTAGTGCACAAAAGAGGAATTGAACTCGATAAAAATAAAGCAAAAGCCATTATTGAAACCAAACCACATAGTAACAAGAAATGATTGCAAAGGTTTCTAGGCCAAGTAAACTTTTTGAGGCGTTTCATTTCTAATTGTGTAGGGCGAACAAAAGCTTTTTCGCCTCTTCTAAAGTTGAAAAATCAGGACGAATTCGTCTGGAAGGAAGAGCATCAAAAGACTTTTGTTAGCCTCAATATATATTTTTCAAATCCACCAGTGTTAGTATCGCCTATCCAAGAATGGCTAATTAAGGTGTACGTATCGGCTGAACAAGAATCGATAGCCGGGATGGTCGTGCAAGAAGACCAATTTGGTGAAAAATGGCGATTTATTACTTGAGTACACAGTTGACAAAATATGAATGTAATTATTCTGCTATTGAAAAATTATGTCTTATTTTATATTTCACATGTACAAAACTAAGGGCCTATTTACGGCCTATGACTGTTTATCTAGTTTTTAAACTAAATTTAGTTAAGTATATGTTCTCTCGCCCTATTTTACATTAAAGAATAGACATTTGGAATTTAGCATTATCAGAATTTGAAATACAATATATGCTCCAATAGGCAGTTAAACATTGAGCGTTGGTTAACTTTTTGACCGATCATCCATGCCTTGATATGCCTAAAGAAATGGAATTGGAAATTGGTTCATTCGAAATAAAACATTGAATTTTGTACTTTGATAGATCAAAAACTTCTAGAGGTGAAGGGGTTTGAATAGTCTAAATAAATCATTTAGGGATTTATTATAGATTTGCTTTTCCTTTGGATAGAATGTGTACCAACAATCAAGTAGAATATGAAGCATTGATTGTGGGTTTGGAGCTGTTAATAGAAATGAGAATAAAAAATGTGATTATTAGGGGTGATTCCCAATTAGTAATTTACTAATTGATTGGTGATTTCAAATACCAAAGTGATTCTGTCATAAGCCAAGACAAAATCGCCCAAGAATTATTGGAAGAATTTGATCAAGTGGAGTTTCAATACCTTAATCGGATGTATAATGATTTAGCTAACGAATTAGCGCAAATGACTTCGAGTTATTCGAATGTGTTAAATTTGGAATCCACTTGCGAATATGGGGTAATATTGCCCATAGTACAATGGAGGGCAAGAATGAGTGATGTTCATTGCATACAAGATGAAAATACAATAGATTGGAGGGCAGAAATAAAAGGTTTTTTTAAAAGAACCTGACAAAGAAGGTGATAGAAAAATGAGGTTACGCTTATTAAGTTATGTGTTGATAGAGGAAGAGTTGTTCAAGAAACGCTCAGATGGTGTGCTATTGAAATGTGTGAGTTTGCAAGAGGCCAAAATAATCATGGCTGAAGTACACGAAGGAATATGTGGAGTCCATCAGGCTGGCAAAAGAATGAGATGATTAATTGTTAGGAGTTGATACTTTTGGCCCAAAATGGGAGAATCATGCGTCCAGTATGCAAAAAGTTGTTTAGCATGCCAAAAATATGGTCCAATACAAAAGGCGCTAGCAAGAGAAATAGGACCAATTATTAAACATTGGCCGTTTAAAGTTTAGGCGATAGATCTGATAGGAAAGATTTATCTCCTGTCGTCCAAGCAACATACGTTTATAATAGTTACAACAGATTTCTTCACTAAGTGGGTAGAAGCAGTACATTCAAAAGAGATTTCTCAGAAAAGTATCGTAGACTCTATTCGTGAATATTTATAGATTTGGGATACCACAAACTCTAATGATGGATCACGGAACTTCTTTAAATGGAGATTAAGTGGAGGAATTCTTGAGCGAGTTTGGAGTTAAGCTGGTAAACTCCATACCTTATTACGCTCAATCTAATGGATATGCAGAATCTTCTAATAAGATTTTAAAAAATATCATAAGAAAAATGATAAACGAAAGCGCCAGAAATTGGCATGAATTTTTAAATAAAGCTTTATGGGCTTATAGGATGTCACCACGTTCAAGTACCAAAGTAACCATTTTTCAACTTACTTATGGACAAGAAGCTGTTTTGCCTATGGAAATTAATGTGCAATCGATTAGAGTTGGTTTGCAAAGTAACCTGAGTGATGGCGAGCATGCAGAATCACTAGCCCAAAATTTATTGGAGTTGGACGAGTTAAGGTTGGACGTCCTAGATAGATTGCGGGTGCAAAAGCAAAAAATGACTAAGTTCTATAACAAAAAAGTCATGGCCAAGTCCTTTAGCCAGGGCGATTTGGTTTGGAAAATGATACTTCATTTGGATAATAAAGATCCAAAATATGGTAAATGGTTACCTAATTGGAAATGACCATATAAAGTGAAAGGTGTATTGCCTAATGAGGCTTACCATTTGGAAGATTTAGATAGCACGAAACACATGGAGTTTATTAATGGTAAATATTTAAAGAAATATGTTCATTCCATATGAGAAGATGAGCAAATATAAGGAAAAGTCATACATAAATAAAGTCAAAATGCTAGGCACATGACATATGATTAAAACAGAATAAAGTCAGTTGGGCGATTGTATCTAGATAAAACAAGAACGAAGTACGTTCAATTGAAACCTTTCATTATCAAAATCCTCTACAAATCAAAAGGTACAAGATGCAAATATTATGCAAGTCATAGTTGGAAGCAAGCTATCATTATTCTTCTATCAAATACAAAAGGGAAATTGGCCTTTGTCACTTTTCTAAATGCATTGCCTTCCTAAATGCATCGCTGCAACGGTAGGCAAATGGTCAAAGAAGTGCTCTCAGCAAGTCATTGTCCTCAAGAATTCCTTCTGGAGATCATGAGTGGGAAAGGCGCTGAGAAGACCTTCATTGACCAAAGAGATATTTCCTATATCTCCCATACCAAAAAAGGCATCAAGACAAATGGTGAAAGCCGATCATTTGAGTGCCAAGCGATGGCAACATATTGGTTTTTTGGAGAATAATGATGAAGACGATGAAGGTGTAACAAATGCACAGCTTTATAGAGGCTTGAAGGCGAAGGGACAGAATGTGAAAGGCCATATAAGTACATAGTTCCCAAGTCACGAGGAAGACACTCGCAATTTCAAAAGGTTCAATCCATGTAAAGACTTCACAAGGGAAATATGCGGGAATACAGCATAAGGGCAATAATTAAGTTTAGAAGCATTAGCAATTAAAGAAAAAAATGACAATTATGTCGTTTAAAAATCCATGCAAAGGCCATCACACGAGTAACTAAAAAGATTATTACATGGATAAAATAGGCTGCCATTACAATTCAGCCAATAGTGACTTCCATAAATTCAGAGGACAAGGTATAAAATAAAAGATTAATGTCCTAACTACAATCTGCCCAAGCAGAGCGCATCCGTTCTCTAAGCTTCTCCCACTCGTCACGCTGTTCAGAAGAAGCAGTAGATAGCTCAGTCATAACCCCTCATCGACCTCCAGTTTCGAGTAACGCTCAAGCAAAGATTTGCTTTGCTCAACATCTTGGGAAGCCGTATGCTGCTGGCGTCTAACCTGGCTTTGCAGTCGTCCATTCTGGCTTGAAGTTTCTTCATTTCTACAGCTAGGCTCATCATCAAAGAATCTTCAATCATGACTTTAGATGAGATTTCGGTTAGATCGCTCTTAGCCTTCTTAATCTCTTGAAGCAAATATTATTTCTCATTCACAACACAGATATATTGAGCATTCTTGGTTTTCAATTCCACGTTCCTGGCCAACAAAGAGCTTATCTCTGTATGAATAATCTTCAGTGTCAGCTTCAAATCAGATGAAATTATAAGTAAAGGAAGCTCAAGTGCTTTAGTAATTTTGTCACTTAAAAGCTCGAACTTATCCTTTTGGCTAGAAGCACTGGCATTGTTGATGTCCCTATCCATAAAAGATACATAATTAAGCATGGACTACTTGAGAATGTTCATATTTTCTTCTGAGAATGCAACAGATGAAGCAGAAGGAAGACTAGTTGAAGAGGAATGAGAAGAAACGCTGACCTTCATTTGTTCCCAAGAAGCAAATAAATCCTGAATGGAGCGTAGAATGGCGTCAGTGCCCTATAAAAGAAAATGCGAACGGTTAGCATTTTCATCACAGAGCAGCGTAGAATGACGTAAGTGCCCTATAAAAGAAACTGAGAACGGTTAGTCTTATCGTAACAGAGAATGGAATGAAGATAGGAGTTATAATAAAGGTCACCTCATAATGTGTTTTGGAAGGTAGGGGCATATCACTGGACGATCCAACAGCTTTCCCTTTGTCTGAACGGGCCGACTCTTCCACAATGGGCATATCTATGGGAATCACTGCAGAAATCAAGTGATGGTAAGTCAAATGTTAATAACATGAGTAACGAGAAAGTACACTATGTATTACCTTCTGGTTCAGCACGTGGGGGGTTAACGCCCTGAGAAGGTGGAAGTTCTCCAGTTAGCTGCGCGATCAGAGACTCTTGCCCTATAGACTTCCCTTTAGGTGAAGTCCCCTTATCAGGTGACTTGGATGAAGAAGCTTTGATGGGAGGCGATGGAACAAGAGCCGATGAAGGTAGAGTTTTCAAAGGAGAAGTTGAAGATGAGCTTTTCTGAAAAATCCAGGTAAAACATTAATACATGAAAAATTCATTAACATATAAAGGATTTTTCATGAATGAACAAACTCCAATACCTTTTTCCTGACGATAAGAGGGACATCATCATCATCATCAACGGGCAAATTTGGCGAAGTGGAAGCTAGCCATTTATGGCTAGAAATGCTAGCTACTCCAGATGGAGATTTCGAAGGAGAAGTGAGACCCCTGGCAGCTAAGGGAATAGCAGGAATGGGAGCAGTAGAAGAAGTCACTGGTCTCTCCAGCGAGTGAAAAGCGCGGTTAGCATCAGTTATAAACAACTGATGCTTCATAGATAGCCATAGTTGTTCAAAAAAAGGGTGAGTAATGAAAGTGGAGTTAAAAGGGGCTAAAAAAAGGACATTACGAGCATCAATGACTTGGGCCTCTGTTTTATTAATGGTATGAAAATGCTCTGTTAAACTTTTGGGGATGCAGGGAGGAACATGCCATGTTTAGCTAAAACCAAGCCGGCGGGCAAAAAATTGAGGGGCATATATCTCAACCCTCACCTTGGCATTTGTCCCAATAAGGATGTCATGGAACAACTCCTTCACGGTAAAAAAATTGAGCCCAAATGGGCAAAAAGGTGCTTATGTCATTTATGGTAGAAGGAGGGTGCACATAAGTTAGAATTAAATGAGCAGGAAAAGGAAAAAATGAAGGGATTGAATTTAAGTTATAAAAGAATGCAAAAACGTCCCTATTAGACATATTAACAGGGTTTAGTTGGTTGATGACTAGCCCGTAACAACTGGTCGAAGCAGAAGGAGCCGATGGAGCACCAAATTGAGGAAAATATGCTCTCAACTGCAATTGAGCGAGCCAAAGATGCCCATTTCCAGTAGGAGATGCACCACTTCTCAACTGGAATTGGAGGGAAGCCATGCCTATATAGAAGGTAGCTAAGAATAACGAGCAAAGATTTAAAGACCTACTACGAGCTAACTCATGCGCTAGGCAAATAAGCCATGGAAGGTTTTAGGCTAGGAATACAAAGAACATATTTACAGAGCCAAACTTGAAGAAAGGCAACACGTTCGACTTGGGTAGATTCAGTGCCAAATTTATTATAGAGTTCTTGCATGCCAGAGTAAGAATCGGTAAGTTTCTTGTCAAATTTTAGGGCAGCGGTAGAAACCAAAATGGCAGGAAAAATGGTGTCGCCCAAAGGTGGAAGATTCACGAGAGCTCCAACATCCCTCAGAGTAATAGATATGGGACCCAGTGGAAAGATGAAAGTATTCTACTAAGATGACCAAAAACTCAATTTAACAGGGAAAAGTACACGGTTATAAATTGGGGGATGAAGAGTAATTTCTACCAAATCAGAAATTCTTGTCCGATCAAAAATTGCCTTGGTAGGGCCATGTTTTGACATACGTGCATGCCAACGACGGAAAGTAGTATCAATTTTAGGCCAAGTACAAATACGTATTTCGCGGATTGGCTTCAACGGCAAAGGGTTCAGAAAAGGAGAGTCTTGAGTGCACGGGAACAATTGACCCGCCGCTACTTGCCTTACAGAATCAACATCCTTAAAGATGTGCCTAAGAAGAACTCATGAAGATTAAGATTGGCCGATGAAAGGTACGTTGAATTTATATATGGCCTAGAAAGAAGCTCTTGGAAATCTTCAAAGTTAAGAGAGTTGTCTAAAGGGCTTTGTGAAGTTGCCATTTGCTGCAAGTTTCTCGAAGGTTTTGGGAGTGTTTGTGGGAAAAGAAGCGAGAAGATGAACAGTAACTTTATAGGTGAGAAGAAACATGGCGAGGCAGAACGTGGGTATAATGGCGCGAAGAAGTGGCGTGTTCTTTGGTTTAAAATGGGTTGCGTGATATTGCACCTTTTAGGGATATAGAAAGTCATTGCCAAACAAGATAATGATTGGGATTCGCCGCCTTTCTCAGATTTCAAGTATCGCGGGAAAACATAAATGATGAATATGGCAAAAGATTAATAATTGGATATTAATTTTGCCATATTGAGGGGTAATTGTTGACATACAAAAATAATAAAGCCCAATTAAATGGCCGAGAGAGTGAAGCCCAGCTAGAGAATTCGAAGGATGGATCCAAACAAGATCATGTGGAAGTCCAAGATGGAGTTATGTAATGGAAGCCCATCATCGCTCAAGCCCGACATAAGCCCAAGTAGTGGAGGCCCGTTGTTGGTCAAGCCAGGAAGACGCCCAAGTAACGGAGAACCCTCGTCGCTCAAGCCTGCGAGACGCTCAAGATCTGGGCGAGGATAATGTCATATTATTATTTAAAGCAACAAACGGTTTATTGAAACGGTTCTTCCCACAATCCATGAATCTCAGTTGCAAGCAGTTAAATAATGGGAGAAGTGACAGCGGTTATAAACAGTTTATTTGACAAGTCATCCATAATGGAAAATGTGGATAGTTGTAGGGTGAGCAGTTTCAAACGATTTTACAACAACTATAGAATGATGTATAAAAGAGAATATAGAGCATTGAACCGATCAAGCAACTCTCGAACAGAGAATTATATAATTTCATCCCTTTATTTTTCTTTTCGTTAAGCTTTCAATTTACTTGTATACTTGTGCTTCTTGGAGGCGTTTCGTTTCTTGTAAATCGTACTCTTCATAAATAAAACACCCCTCGTTGGGACTTTGTCTCGAGATGTTTGTTTCTTACACAATCGTCTGAACCTTCTTTTAATTAATAGTGATTTCCACGCGAAACAGATATTTACAACTAAAAGTAAATCAAAGGTTCTGAAATAGAAAGCACTGTTACTATAACAATAAAAGAACAAAATATTTATTGTCAATACCTAAAATAATAGAATAAGAATAAATTACAATAATATATTTCATCAAGCATTTTTTGAAAACCGTATTGGACTAATCGTTTCGACTAAAATCTGGGAAGTCCAATCACATTCAATGATAGATCTAAATATATATATATTTTTTAAATTTTTAGATCAAGATTAAATTATAATTAAAAAAAAAACAATCTAACAGATGGGGTTGAGGCTTGAAAGGTGAGTAAATATTTGTGGTTGCCTGTCATACTCAATTATTAGATTTGTGATTTCAAATTTTGGCCTCAAGGAAAAGCTCTGCGCGGTGCTAGAAAGAGAGGGAATAAAAATTAAAATTTTGGAGGAAAAAAAAAAACTTCCAAAAATTTTTGGGATCAATATGGCCCCACAAGACACCATATGGCTCCACCGTTGATCTAAAAAATCGAAAATCGCAAAACAGTTAAATCAATCAAAGAGCCGGCTCATAAACTAGCTCATTTCAAAATTTACTCATTTCACTATTTATTTACTAGGCTTTTGCGTGTCGGGCTCTTTTTTGAAGAGAGAAAAAGAGACCGTTTTTACATTAAAATGTCAATTATACCATTTTTAGTTGACAAAAATCATACATATTATTCAGTGGGTATCAATCAAAACTTCTGAATCAATTCTTGAAGCCAGAACAGTCTTTCAAAACAATTGAATTATCTACGCACAAATTAACTGTTTCACGAAAATGAATTTTCTCTTTTAACACTTTCAAAATTTACCTCAAAATATGAAAAAAAATGTAACTTCAAGGATATTATTTTGGTAAATTCGTTGAAAAGTGTAATTTTGCTAATTTCAGTAATAAGTGACCATTTATTGAAAAAAAAAAAAACACTTATCCGTGGGCATTCAGAAGTATTTCCCTAATTCATTTTTGAGCTCAAAATATCCTTTAGTTCTTCCATATGTCGTCGAGTGGTTGGAAGAAGTTTTTAGACCAAAGAATTCAAAGTTTGTCAATTAAAATGCCGACACACAGTTAAATTTATGGGACCAAAGTATAAAGGAAAATTGACGTAAATGGTCACAAACCTTTGCCATTTTGCATTTTCATCCAAATCTCTAAACTTAGTTCAAAGAATCCCAAATCTTTATATTCTTGACACAATTGGTTCTTTTGAATAGATTCCGTCCAAAGTTGGGACTACAAGTACAATTTATCGTTAAACGAAAGTGCATTTCACATGCAGAATTAGCGGTCTTTTTGGATGAAATCCGTCCAAAGGACTAACTTTTCCAAAAATGTAAAGGTTTTGACCATTTAAACCAAAATTCAAAATATTTAATAAAACACACAAGATGATCAAAGGTTTAGGACTTCAATATCACAATTGTAAATTGAATATTGACATGATTTAGTACAAGATGATGCAACAATTGATGCACATCAAAATCATCTTTATTCAATTGATTGAAATATTGTTGTATTTTAGGTGTCCTTATGTCCCTCCAAGGAATTTCTAAAGACATTGGATCATAAGCATGTGATATAATAAATGGTTGGCTTTTGGTGATTAATAACGTTTTCGTTCATTCTTAAGAAATAGAATATTATAAATTTCATGATTATTTACTTCACACAATTAAACTTTTCTCTAGATTATAGATGAGTAATGGATAGAGCTCAAGCTCAAAGACATTGTGGAGTGCATGAAGTTTTGTGGCCGAGTGTGTCCACATGTATGTGAGTTCGTTAACTTGTCAAAACTTAAATTACATTTTTAGAATGTGAACGGATTTGAATATTGAAGTGGAATGAGTACTGTTATTTATTATCATTTATGATAGACACTAGTTTAAGTGATAAATAACATTACTCAGGAGACATTCACCCCTCCTCCAACTTTGATTTTCAGGTTCTTACCATTCAAACGTTCTACATATCTCATTGAGAAATTCAAACTCACTATTCTTGCAAGACTAAAATAAGATAAGAAATCTGAATCATCAAGAAAACGTAAAAGAATAGAGATATTGTGTGAAAGAAATCTAGTTGATATTAAAATTCATTTTCAACCGCCGCTCTCAATCCTTTCGAAAAAAAAAAAAAAAAAAAAAAAAAATTAATATGTTAACATCTCCCTAAAATTAGAAAGAAGATTTTGATATGTTAAGGCTACCTAAAATTTGTTACATCACATGTAGTGATGAATGAATTCATGTCAAATTTAAGCTTTGATTTATAAGGTTTTGATTATCATAAAATGATCGGTTTATTTATTCAAAAAATGTGTGGTAAAGCCCCCCGGGACACATCCCAACTGGCATAGAATGATGTTTTTCAATGCACGGAGATCAGAGGTCACGTGTTGGATTCATAGGGGCTCTTGGAAGGCATGATTTATTCTGGAAGACATGAGTTCTCCTAGAAGGCAAGATGCAATATGAGTTTGACTCACTCGATATTTTGACAGTTCAGTTGGAGAGGCTCTTGGACCCAGCTAGTTTGGGGCACATTTTGTGGTTTACCTGGTCTGTGTGATGAGGGGCCGGATCGTAGATCCCAAGATTAGTCGTCGAAGGTGGACACCTGGGTATTAAAAAAAAAAAGTGTGGTGAAAATAAATTTTGAGCAGCTTAGAATAATAATAATAATAAAAAGCATCGAAAGGTAAATTAATTGAGAATAATTTTTTGTTATTATATATTGGAAATGGTAAATATTCTTTTTGGGGATTTCGTACAAATTTTAGTGAGTGACTGTTTACTCATTTTCCACTCATCTAATGACACGACACATTAATCAAACAAGTAAAAGTCTTCATAGACAATAAAGTCAAGAAAATAATCAACGACCCACGTAGACAAACAAACGTGTCCAAATTTCATTTCCTAACTAAAATATAACATAAAAAAATCTGAAGTGTCACGTGTTGGTGAAGAAACTGTGAAAGGGGTTAATTTCACTAATGGTCAGTAAAGATCCAACAAAACTTTAAATTGGTCATTAAAGTATTTATATGACCAATCATTCATAAAGTTTAAAATGTTGCATTTGATTAAGACCATATAAGCCAACTTCCTATTTTAGTTGTCATTAATTTATTATGGATGAAAAATATAAAATAGCGTTTAATGGAATGATTTACGATTTATGATTTTTTGGTTAAACACAATGGTTAAAAATACTTTAGTGATCAATTTGAAATTTTACTTGAACATCAATGACCATTCTGAAATTAAATCAAAATTTTTTTCTTTTAAAAACAGAGCCCACGCCCAAGTGGCATAATAACCGTTAAAGGTAACACAGTTTAACACAAAGCAAAGAGAGACTCTCACAAGACTTCCAAGAACTAGCAAATCTCTCTAAAAGCTACTGTGTGCGAGAGAGAGAGAGAGAGAGAGAGAGAGAGAGAGAGAGAGAGAATAGGGCTGGCCGGGTTAAGGGTGGCATTGAGTCGACTCCGTGGAGGGAATCGGCGGAGGAAGGTGAAGATTAAGGTGATGGAGTGGTGGCAGAAAATGGTTTTCCCTGTTAGAAGAGTCTGGTGTGCTTTTACTGCTCGTTTCAAGACTCGCAAAAATGGTCAGTCATTTTTAGCTCTCTCTTTATATCTGAGTTCTCGTGATAGGGATGACAACGGGATGGATCACCCGGGCTGGGATTTTGGGGAGGAGCATGGAGTAATAAATATAAATAAATAAAAGTGTCATAATATATTAAAAAAAAAAAAAAAGTTGTCTTGTGTGAAACGTGGTGCTAAAGATTACATATATAAAAGGGTCTGAAATTTTTATACGAGGTTGTTCAACTTGGACATAACTTTGTACATTAAATTTAACATAAGCCCACGAAAATTAAAGAGTTGATATTGCAAATATGATAAATTTCTATATGTTCATGCAACTGGATTTTTATTTTATTTTTGTTTCTAATTTGTGGCAAAATATATTCTTGTTTTTTCGTGCACTATTTTTCATTTATTTTTTGATCATACAAGTATTGTAATCCTTTCAAAAGCTTAAGCCCTTAAGCTTGGGACAAATTCTTATATAAATTATGTCTTGAATACGCCCCTGGTGGTCTGAATTCATTTTCCCATGAAAGGTATGTTGAACAACTGCATCTTGAAGATTGATCTATTGAAAAGGGAAAAAAAATTATTTCTCTGGTTGTGTCTTTAATGGTACGAGGATTAATTTATTTATTAAGTAATGCTATTTATTATTATGATGATAAAATATCGGTGAAGTGATAGTTTATATAAAATAATGTGACTTGACAGTTCAAGTTTTATAAGAGAGGGAGAAGAAGATGTGGTCTCAACGGAGAGAAATGTGAGAGACAATGAGTTGTCACATCACCGATAAATACCGTTACTCTTGTTTTTAATTTCTGATATAATTTACTGAGGAAGTTATTAAAGACTACATAATTAAGCAATTTGTTGGGGCCTTCTTGTTTTCAAAGAAAAGTGAGCTAATATAAAGCTACTTAGCTAGCTTTATTTAGGAGATTCCTCATTCTTTTTATTAGTGCAGAATAAAGGGTTCTTTTTCTTGTTTTGACTTCCATGGATGCCAAGGACGTTAGACTGCTCGGCCGCTGGAAAAATAGGATGGACAATGGCCGAAAATTTGATGATCCTTAAGTGTCTTACTGTTTTATTAGATAAAAGAATTGGATAGAGTTCTGGCTAAAGTATTGGGATTTCGGGTACCTTTGCACCGTGTATCGGCCTTGTATTTATAGGAGTTTAGATTGTTGTCTTTGGTGTGGCTTACCTTTGATGGTCTGGTATAGAATAGTATTTGACTATCAGGTAAATTAGTCGACTAAGGTCAAAGATTGATGTAAAGTCAAGTTTTGACATGATACGAAGGAGCCACAGATAGACCCCACAACTAGGATTGGTTGTGAGCTCGACATTTTTGTTTGGTGGTGAGGTGGTTAGTAGAATTTGAGAGATGTGTATCCGATGTTTATTCAAACTTAAATGGGTCCCTTTTATCCGGTGGCATAAAAAAGTTAAGACGATGTGTAGCTAATTATAGATTGATTTTTTGAATGATTGTTACACGATGAGATTACGTCACACCTATTGTGAAGAATAAGCACCAAATAAAAATTGCTAAAATTCTAATGATAGCGACGTTCATTGCCTAGAGTGTGTTTGTCTTTCTATATTATAATCCTAATCTGATTATTGATTCTCAGAACTTTTAAATAGGATATGCTCTTATAATGCACACAATTTCTGAGTACTAATATTTCCTAGTTTTTAATAATGATGGCTTTGTACTATGCATATTATAATAGTGAACACATGAAAAATCCACTAATGGATGCTTATATCCACTAGATTAATTCCACTTAAAGACATTAAATTGTGTTAAGACCCAAGTTGGTACTATATCAAGCTGCTAACTACCAAAATAATGTCCCACTTTTGTGCAAATTTAATGGACCATAATCAATATCTTAGTATTGTGATCAATATTTTTGGATTATACAAAGGTTCGTGTGTATGTTGGGAGTGGGAGTACGAGTGGAGAGTTAAATCTAAGAATTCTTTGTTATTTTTCTTTGAATATTGGATTGGTACTGAAATATTTTGAAGCAAAACCTACGTAGTATGCACGTAGCCTTCTGCTCTCATTATTTATAC
>CAIGRB010011274.1:17236-35010 GCA_903798255.1 Fraxinus quadrangulata
GTTTTTCCGGGGCGAAAGCATCGGATGTCCATCGATTTTGGCCTATCATTGGACGGTACCATCGTCTTAGCAACAATTTCAACAGTGTCATAGAATAATGAATGCTCCAAGCATAGGATCTTGCTTTATTTTGCTATATTCTTGTGCAGATTGCTTTCTTTCAGATTCTTGATTGAGAAAAAACTTGGGTGCTTTTGCTGTTTTTAGGTGGCGGGCTTCTGAAACTCCACGATGACATCCAAACCTGTGGGTACGAGGATGTGCAGATAATGTGGGATATGTTAAGAACAGAAACAGAAATCATGTCTCGCCATGACAAGCGCAAGAATCGATGGTTTTGGAGGAATTTCACGGGGTTGAACCATAGTGAAGCATCGTCTTTCACAAATCATACTCAATAAGGAACGTTACCTGTGTGGTTCACTTTCTAAAACAATAATGCACTCGTCTGCAGAAAGTTTACATACTAATGTTTTTATGAATATGGTACCAAGAAAACGTTGGATCTTGAAAGGACTTGTTGACAATGAAGTCATTCGTAAATATACATGATGTTCTGTCATGACCTTGAACTACTCTTACTGTCATAAATAAAAACTCTGAAGAGCCAATTTAACTCATTGCAAGTATTGATGATTTTTGATCCAAAACTGTGTGTGCGTGAATATAAAAAGATAATATAGGCGCAAAATATTTTGACTTACAGTATTATTGCTTTTGAGAATCTAAAAATATTTTTCGAGTAAATTGAAACCTGAAGACCAGCTTATAAGTAAGAAAAGCTAGTATTTTTGGCTTTGAATCAGGTAGTTATTAAGCTTAAAAGCTATAATAGATTGTCTAACTGAACATAACAACACAAGGAGACGTTAATGGTGGAAATATTAACATGCTATACACATTGAAAGGGATTGTCCAAGTTGCAAAAGAGCTAGGTTTGTACTGCATGTTAAACTCAAAAGTAGGAGCTGTTCTAGCTGTAACTCATCGTGGCCCTGAATGAGTTCCCAATTTTATCACACTCCTGATGAAAATTGTGTTGTTTCAGTATTACAACTCATAAAATCTTTGAGAACCTCTCTGTTCAAGCCTCAACAAGATGGCAAAGAATCAATCCATCGTTGTATCTATCTCCATTTCTTGGTGGAATACAAAGTGATGATATTCCAGCTACTGCAACTACTGTGGCCCTTCAATCCGTCCTCAAAATACTCCAGCTTGGGATATTTGATGAAAGGACAATCCGGGCAAAAGATATGATAAATTCAACTATGACAGCGATTAGAGAACTAACTCAGATTTTACAGGTCATGACTGCTATTATGAGAGGTTGGGCCTCAGTTTTGCTCACTGATAATGCATCCTGCACAATTGTTAATACTTGTTTCCAGGTGGTTCAGCAATTGGCTAGCAGAGGCGATTTGCTTTAACGCAGCGTGAGGTACATAATGCAATCAGACACTGAGGACAACAATTTGGAGTCTTGAGTAAGGAATCCGTTCAGCTGTTGATATCTTTCATTTCTTGTGCTCTTTACTGAATGTAGTGGAAGTTATAGAGAGAGGACAGATATCTTAAACTGGAGATGGAAATGTTCAGCCTTTTGCATTGTTTTGATCAATTAAGCAATAGAATTGAGTGGAGATAGCATATGCAAGCACCTGAAGTTTCTGAGAGTGATCCAGGATTATTGGTTGCGTCATTTACCAATATGGTGTGTGCTCGAAGTCCTCTGATTTTATCCACGCTTTTTAGTACTGTCCATATAATCTATATCACTTCCTTCGCAAGTAAGAACTCATAATCAATAAGCCAATAATTCATTCTTAAGGACTTCTTTTCTGGCTACAGAAGTTTGTAACTCAATATTGCCTTCTCCTTTCAGGTCTATTCGTTTACAACTGGAAGCTTTTTTCTCGTTCGTGTTATTTAGAATTGCAAGTTTGGGAAGTTCCCTCCAACTCCAGGAAGTCGCAGTTGAAAGACTAAAAATTTCTGCAGGCAACCGACGTTCATAATTGGAGTATATGTCAATTATGATTATGACAACTTTTCAGAATGTGTTTTATGAGACAGGCAAGTTGCTTTGTAAGTATGCATTCTCCACCGCTTGTGACAAGTATACAGATAAAAGCTCTTGAAGGGCTAGTAGTAATTTTCACAACACTGCCATTGATAAGGAAAATGAACCGAGCCCCACTGGACCCTACCCAGTTAAAATTTCTGGGTATGTCTACCTTTCTGGGAAGAGAAGTATAACGATGATGATGTCGAGACTTGAGGGGGATTATGTGGAAGGTTCAAAAACGAAAGATATTGATTGTGGGAAATCATTTTAATCGCTATGACAAAAAGGGTTTAGAATACCTGAAAATTTCTCAGTTGATTGTAGATCCACCGGATTTAAAAGCTTATGCTGTATTTTTTCTGTTACACGCCCAGATTAGACAACAACATGGCAGGGGATTATCTCGGAGATCCTCATGAATTCTATGTTAGTCCTAAAAGAATTCACGGACACCTTCCAATTCACAGGAATGATTTTGGCCCTTCGAACTTACTTGGAGGCTTTCAGATTGCACAGAGAATCCAGAAGATCCAGAGAATTCTTGGAGCATTCTCAGAAATATTTCACGATCAGCAGCCTTCGGAAATTTTTGTTACTAAGGATGCAGCACCCCCACGAAATGAAAAGAGATGGCGGTTCATTGGCCTTGCCCCATTCTCAGACTTACTCCTTTGCTTATATCCTATGCTATTCACATATTATGCTCAACACTGATCTACACAATCCTCAAGAAGAAAATGACAGGAGGAGTTCATCAGAAGCAATAAACAAATCAATGGAGGAAATGATCCCCCTCGAGAATATCTATCCAAGCTTTTCCATTCAATTTTGACCAGTACAATCGTTCTTCATGGTCAATCAAGCACTGGAGCACCTGTACAAATGAATCCAAATAGCCGGATCCAACTGATAAACCGAGGCATGCTTATTCATTCTTCCATCTTACGTGATTTTAATCATAGATTGGGACGAGATATGTTTACTGCTATTGCTGGACCCTCAGTGGCAACAATTGAAGCAATATTGGAACATTCTGACGAAGATGAAAATCTCCATGACTGCTTATAGCTACAATAGCCCAGTTTGGACTTGAACACTCTAGGTGAAATTCTTTCCGCATTCTGCAAATTCACGACATTACTAAATCCTCGTGCATCTGTAGAAGAAACCTTGTATGCTTTCGGCAACGATACCAAAAATGGCTACTTTGGCAGTTTTCACAATTGCAAATACATTCAAGGATTCCATACGAGGAGGTTGGAGAACCATTATTGACTGCTTATTGAAGCTCAAAAGGGTAAGTTACTTCCTCAATCTGTTATTGAACCTGAAAATGCTTCAGATTCGGATTCTGACTTCCCAGCTCATGAAAGATCGGAACCAGGTTCCTACTCCCAGTCATGATCCTAAATTCGGAGGCAGACACCCGAATTCTGGCATAATGGGCCAGTTTCTCGTCACCGGAGTGTGTAAAAGATTCTCTAAATAATTGTGTAAGTGAATTTGAACAGAATCTCAAGATCATTCAACAATGTTGTATTGGTAACATCTTCAGCACTAGTGTTAGTTTACCTGATGATTCATTGCATAATTTCGGGGCGCTGTCTTATATTTCTGCTGCGGGTAAAGGCCAAAAGTTCTGCACTCCAATTGAGAATAAACTGTTGGGATCTAATCTGTGTTACACACTGATTCTCAACATTTTGGCCACATTATCATGATTACTTGCTGGAGGTCACACAACTTCCTCTATTTTCGCCTATTCTGTTTACTGAGAAGGCCATTGTTGCCCAGATGAAGATGTGCCTCAAGCTTCTTTGCTTCGGGCCAATTCAACACAGTTGAGAAGCTCTTATTAAAGTCCATTGTTTTTATTTGGACGAGATTTCTTGATACTTGTGAGTTCCTAGAGCAGTCGGTAAGCAAAACCACTGTGGAATATCTAGAGAAATTGCAAACACATCTGACGTTATAAACAAACAAGACACCAGAATCGCTTGATACCAATATGTTGAGAATTTGAGCCAAATAATTAAAGATCGAGAAAATAAGTAATATGAAGAATATTGGATCACACAATAACACAAGATTTATGTGGAAGGAGCGGACAATTTCATATACCAAGAAATTAAAATTGTTTCTACAAATTTGATGCTCTAAATCTATTTTCTAAACAATTCTCTCAAGTTTCTATTGTATACAATAATGATCTAATTGTTATGTTAAGTTTAAGAAGAGCCTACATCTCATGGAGTATATATACAAGTCCAATTTTGGAGTTATGGATGAAATAGAACACAAAAAATGCGTTAGAAACCAACTGGTAATAAAACTTTTCCCGATCGGTGGCACTAGGGCACCAACAGCCTGTTTGCCCGAACAGGCCTTGGGAGCCGAGGCGCCTTGCTGACTCCTTTTGTGTTGTCGGCGCCCCGGCTCCGACTTTGTATTTCCAAAACACTTCATCAATCTAAAGTCATTTTTCCAATCAAACTCCTAACCCATGATGAATTTTGATGTCTTATCAAACTGGACTTCTAAATCAACATTACCTAGACTTCCTCCATGAATCAAACTTCCAAATCAAATGAAATTTGAATCACAAACATAAAATCTAGGATGGAAGTCACTCCGGCATTTGTTTTCAGTTACTGGATGTCATCCAGAAACATATGACAAGGGGGTTGAGGCCCTAATCGGATTGATGTCGGATGAACCACATTTCACCGACGAACTATTCCTACTGCATTGACTGTGCATTTGGTTTTGTATCACTCAGAAACAGCCCAATTGAAAAGAACATGAAAATAATAGATTTGATGGCAAATTCGGCAAAATTGCTCGTCCAATGGCATTGAAGAGGATATTCAGATCCTGGAAGTAATGCAAGTTTTATAAGCAACACAAGAAGCTATTCTGCATAAGAAAATTCAGTAAAGTCATAATCTCGTTACATTTTTTCGAAGGTTAGGAGATCTTTAAAAGGACTACCATAGCCCGGAGAGAATAAGTAAGAAACCACGCTGTCATGTCTCCACAGAAAAGCTTCATACAAGCCAAGGAATTCTTATTCACACCAAAACTGTATTAACTTGTTTTATAATGTGATATTTGCTATGGTCGATGATTTATACGAAAATATGCCGGAGTACTCGAGAAGAGAAAACCCAGAGAGGGAAACAAGAAGCATGGAAGGAACTCTTAAGATTTCTATGGAAGTTCTAATACAAGTGAATCTGCATTTCCTTGAGCTGATATCAGAAAGTCCAAGCTTTAGGACGTTTTCACAGACGGAGAATGGAGATGTGATGAAGGCCAAATTGGGAGTATATGGTGAATATAAATTGCCAGGTGCAATCCCAGATCTGCTGAGAAAAATTGTTACCACAATGAAGAATGAGAAAATTTTGACACAGAGGAGGAGAAGATTTATTTGAGACAACCTTCTATCAGATAGTGTATATCTCCAGCGCTCACGGAAGAACTTTTTCCAAAAGGCACTGGAGAGTAGTCCTTAGATACTATATATAGTTCTTTGTTATGATCTCTGTATCTTGTTATTCTTCTTTCTTCAGCATGCAAGTGGTACACTTCTACAAATTCTTTCCATTTCTCGGGCTTCTTAAAGCTGAAACTCAATAATCTTTCCCTAGTAGTGAAGAGAGTCAAGCCAAGAAGATGGCTTCAATAACTATACGATAACTTGTAAATTTATATAATGAATTCAGAGAAATACACAATGAAGATCATGATATATACAATAAACCAATATGCAAACTTCAGTATAAAGCTGGGAAAAGAAAATTATAAGACAACTTGTTGCTAATATTCCGATACCAATCAATCTTAATCTTGGTACATACACATGGATCTTGCATTGCAATTCCACCTTTTTTGGCTGAAATATTGAACTACACAAATTATTCCTGCAAAACTGTTCTAAACTTTCTTGAATCTGTAAATTACAGGAGAAAGTGGAACACCAAATTGAGAAATAAGCTAATTGTACACATTGCAACCAAATATGGTCATCTTCTCATCTGAATTCAAGGTTGCTGATGATCGGCTACTTTCCAATGAAGTGAAGCTGTGTAGCAGGATGAAATACCAATAGCTGCTCTTCCCTGTCATCTTATAAGAGATGGAGTTTTACTTTAATGGCACCAATTCAAAAGGCCAATGTACGAGAAATCACCATGTCAAGGCCATCCAGTGCCCGAGGAAAACATCAGAAGCATGCCTTTCTGATTTAACAAGACCTATTTATACTTAACTGGAGAAAATTGATGAGCTCAAGACCCGTTACTCTTCAAATGCATGTGTACATATTTTCTCTAGCAGCAACGACCAGTCTTCGCCTAGTTGCTGAGGATTTAACTCCATGGCAACCCTAAAATCCTGCAAGGAAATGGGGCCGTGAGTTCTCTGTTCTTGAAAATCCAAAGGCCGACCACTAATTTGCATCTGCTGTTGACAACCTGGTCTGACACTATTAACAAGCTTCATATAAGCCTGGTGTTTGTGGATATTACTTTTTGTTAGATCATGCCCAGACCTAGCACCAACAAGTTCAATGCAAGACCTGATTAAATTTTTCATGTAACAATCCAAACCATGGTTCAGTATGTTGGAACAGTCTATTGACACCCCTTTGAGACCCTGTGCGGCAGCAATCTGCTCCATTCTTTCCCTTAATGTTATATTGTCTAACAAAGCACCATTGTTATAAGTGCTAAAATGTCTACTGCTACTTGAAAGAGGCAGAGCTTTGCGGCCCCCACCAATGCTGACTGGGCATAGAGGAATCCCAAGTGGAGCTCTAAGCAGTTTCTTTGCATTGACCTCTTTCCCTTCATCTCTTACAAGCAATTCAGTAGAGTCATTGTTATGTACAGAAACTGGACCATTTGATGATATCTTTATCGTTTCATTCCCTTCTTGCCGCATGAGTTCTTGATGATGCTGCATTGGCCTCCCAATATCAAGTGGATTCATGTTCCCATTATCCAAGATGACATTGAAATCACTCGACTGTGTAGCAGTCGAGTGCTGAGATGCAAAACTTGTTTCATCATTTGGTCCAAGTGCACTACGACGTTCTCCAGTCCTCCGATCACGGGAACCAGACCTGGCTTTTTTGGGTGAGGCGGGTAAAATGTCACCTCCATACGCTGAACCTGGCAAACCAGAAGCCTGGGTCATGGTGGATTGGGGTTTATTTTGATGATAACCATCAGTTGAAATCTCCTTGATATTAATTTGTGTACCGTGCTTCACAACATCATTGTAAGTTGCCTGTGGTGGGACTTTTGCACTACAAGCATTTTTCAGTATTGATCGAATAAACATATTGTGCAGTGGAATATTCTCCCGCCCAAGAATTCTAAGACAAAGCTTATTGAACTCAACCTTACTCAACTTCAAACTGAAGAAGCTATTCAAGTAATGAAAATACTGCTTGGACATCTCCGGCCCAAGTTTCCTCACAATCTGAACTTTAAACTCAGTAAGATTGATCCGCGAATGATGATTTGGTGGTTGCATCTCTCTGGCTCTTTCAACTCTCAAAATCCATGTAAAAGAAGCACTCTTCAAGACAACAATGATAGAGAACCTCAAATTAAATTAGTATTTTTTGGTTCCAATTCCAAAAACCCATCTTCCAAACAACATTTAATCCTTCTGATAACAACCCTAACGATGTCAAACCGAAACCCATCTCCAAAAACTCAATCCTTACACAGAATACTTGGCCCAGAGAACTCAAATTTTCAATTAAATTAACTCTCCCTCCAAAAACCCAATCCAAAAAACGTCCAAACTTTCAACACTATGCCCAAAACCACAACTAAAATACACAAACCCTTGCATTTAACTAAACTTCATAAACCCATTAAAGATACCTCCCTGTAACTCCAAGTAAGCCCGCCACAGTTAATGTATTTCCACAAAATTCCGCAATATACCAAATTCCAATTTTTCAATAAACGTTTCAAGCTTGAATTCTCAACTTCAAGCTCAGATTTTCATTCACAGAATTCAAACTTGAATGAAGAAAATGGATCATAAAAGAACAGAAGTTTCAAACATGAAGAAAAATATCATTTCACAGAGGAGAAAATTATTGGGCTGACCTTATTGAAGCTCCCGATTCGATTCAGCCAAATAACAATCACAAAAACACTCAGCTATTATTTTCTTGAATTCTCGCTTGTTTCTTGAAACCCGTGTAGCTTCTTCAATTTGCTCCTTTACCTTTCAAATTTTACTTGCATTTTTAAATTTCTTCTTTTTCCCCTTCAATTTTATTTTCTGAATCAGAAAATTGAAGCCACTTTTCTTTGTTTTCTCTTTCTGATCGCTCTAATTCGGTCTCCCCTCTTTCTGGGTTGTGTCTGATGACAAAAATACTGTTTTTGTATTATTTAGACAGAAGGTACAATTTCTTATGCACAATGTGTAACGTTAAATATTGTACAATGTGTTTAAATGTTTGTACATTGATTTGGTAGGACGAAGATTAATTTGGAATTAGCAATTTCTATTCATGGAAGGTCTAAGTTATATCACGCGCTATTAAGATTGTGAATGCTACTCGCAATCTCATTGGAGAATAATAAGTGATGTGTTTGATCACTGAACTTAACTGGGCTGGCAAACATATTAAGGATTTTCTATTCTACTTCGGGCAAATTATACTAACAAAAGTTTTGAGAGGGAAAAATAATCTCTCAAAAATTATAGATTTTTGCTCAAAAAAGTGTGTAGCATCAATTGAATTCTTAAATTGTTCTTTCCATATGGTCAAGGGGAGCATGCTGACAACCATTACCATTTTGTGATTGCATATGAGTCTCATTCACAATTTTTTTGGTTAATCGCCCGTGACTCCCTTAGGTGCATGTGGGTCACACATGACTTGCCTCGGGATTCAAATAATAACCAATTTATTCTCAATGATTGTGATTATTACTGACCTATTTAAAATGCTAGTATCTCATGTTAGAATCTATAAATATATCATTACTTCGATTGACCTTCTTCATCTTGCCATCTCACTTTTCTCAAACAAGTTTTCTAACTTTGTTCTAATTATTTCTGCATCTTTGTATAGCATTTTTCATGTCCTCCCATACTAATTCTCAGAGTGCGTCTGTCGATTTCGATTCCAGTGATTTCAATTTTCGGAGGCGATACTTCTAGTACCTCTTCTTCTTCAGTAGAAATTTTATATTTTGATGTGTTCTCCTAAAGATATTTGATCCATTCAGCTCTATGCATTAACCTAGGGCTTTAAGGCCAAGCAAGAAACTTTCGATCTGAGGTTGGGACTTACAATGTGGTAGGTGAAACCTCTAATGCATAGGTTGATCCTAACAAAAATATAAGGAATGTTTTTGAGGATTTAGGAGTCTCCAGCAATCTTTTTGAACATGACTTAATCGATATTTGGACCCATTTCAACATCCCTAATGACATAGAGCTTTTATGCTCTGAGCCATTTCAAATGAAAAATTGCCCGCCTACAAGCTATATAGCCATTTATAAGCATTTGCTGGATATGGGATTTAGAGTCCATTTCCATCCTTTTTTTGGAGAAACGCTTTCTTCATTAAATATGACCTCTTCTCGGCTTGCTCTAGATTGATGGACTCAATTGTTTGGGTCCTTTTTGTTATGGGGTTTCGTAGGCTTACGGAGAAAAATTATCCCTGATATCTTTCATTCATTATATCATCCCAAGTTGTTGGGAAATACTATGAACCCCCAAAAGAGATATTATTTCTTTTCTCTTTGCTTCTCTATAGCATGTCCAGATTTGGTAATCCCCTCGTTCAAGTGCCTTCTTGGAATGAGGGCTTTTTCTTCGTTCGAGGTAACTGAGAGTTTCAACTTCATTATCTTATCGTCAACATACCTATCACTTATGGTGAGTTTGTAAACATCACTTTCCTGCTTGTCTTTTTTATTTAAATTTTTTATGCTCTAATGGTGATGATTCATTGTTGGTGATCCACATTTTGTAGTTTGCAGTCACATTCTCGAAGAGCTTTGTGGCCTATTGATCCCTATTTTTCGTTTGCCTTTTGAAAGTCGAGAAGATAGGATGTTGCTCCATCCCTTTAATTCCAACTTCTATAACCTTGGTGTTCAAACTACCTTTGGTAATTTGATTCAATAGTTGTTTCACTTTTTTATCATGAGCATTTAGTTGGCTATTTCTGTCCTTTTATTTTTTGTTCTAACCCCCCCCATTTTTTGTGTTTTCAGTACGAGTAGACTTTGATGTGAATCCTCCTAAGAAACAGATAACATCTCCACCAATGGATTTGGACTCTGGTGAACCTGTAGGAGCTAGGTCTATTGCTATCGAGAATTCGACTATCCAGCCTTTTCCTTTATGAGGATCCAGGGGACTGTAGTCTTTCGCCATCGAGGTTTTGGTTTCAAGGTTATCATCCTTAGAAACTACATCTTCTACATTGCCCGTTCGTATTGGGAAAAAGGAACAAGCTGAGCCAAATGTGCTCAGATAGAATTTAGCTCCAATATTTTCTTCCATACTTGACTTTGAGTCTTTGCATGGTCCTCGCCGCAATGATGAGCTAGACGCGGGAATTTTGTCCTCCTTTCCTTATTTCGTTGCTCGGATGGTTAGGTCATGCTATGCAAATTTTAATCCATCTTGGGAGAAATTGTCTAAGGATTTTACTCTCACATAAAGGGGAGAGATGATTGACACTCATTTGTCTCGAGCTACGATATTATTTCAAGACCAGCAATCAGAACATGAGCTTTGTATCAACAATTTGACCCAAAGAGTACGGTCTTTGGAGGAAGAAGGCAAACCCATGTAACCGATGGGGATAAGCTAAAATATAAGGGTATGTGTCGAAGCACTAAGGACTATGCAAAGGCCAGAGCTACTATCCTTGTCGATATCAAGAGATTGGCCTCAGAGTTAACACAAACTTAATTGGATAACATATACTATTCTGAGCAGAAGGATTGCAAAATTGACACACTAAATGAAATATTCAACTGGTTAAAATTGGTTACCTTTTTGTGGTAAAAGAAAATGCCCAGGCACAGGATGAACTGGCTTAGTTCCGTCAAAGGTTAGAAGGTAGGAAGACTAAGCTTTCTATTGTAGAGTGTGCAGTTGTTGAAAGGAAGGTTTATGAGGCCAACGTTATTAAAGAATCCATGCAGCAAGGGGAAAATAGAGTTCTCACTGTTACCAAGAAATTTCATCCTGAGTGGAATGGATTTTCTAGGGGTACGCAAAGAGGATGTTAGCAATACCTAGCCTTCTAAAATTTCCTTATTAGCCTCAGTTTCATTTGTACTTTTCCCTTTTTGTTGAGATTTACTGGATTGAGGATTTTGATATTATTCCTATGTACAAAGTTAATGCTAGGGCTGCATTAGCAGACATTTATGGTCATTGATGGCAATTTTAGCCATTTTATTCAATCTAGATGAGTGTATTTGGCTCCATTAGGTTTTCTTACTATTTGTTTTCTATTTGACTTTGTACATGGGTTCGTGTTACATATTCACTTGCTTTGATTTTATACTGCTATTGCCTTGCGAGTTTGTTAGTTCGGACCGAGGGCCACACTTCTATAATATTTGGAATTAAGAAGGAATGGATTTCAATCCTATTTCCCGTGGCCGAATAACGTTTGCCTTTAAATCATTTTTCTGGTAGTATCAACCTTGCCTTTACTTATAACTTTCTTGGTGGACAGAATCTCACCTTGGAACTTGATAATCTTGGCAGGATTAACTTTGCCAATAGTTAGAATATCACAGTGGGTAGAAAGAGGTTCGTCTTTCAAACTTTCATTTACAAAATTGTTGTGGCCATGTTTCAGGCCCATCTTTGATATTACAATGCTTCTCCCAGTACTTGTAAAACTATCTTTACTGGCAAATAGGTTTTTCAACCTAACTTTCATAGCATCGAATGCTTTTTTTTTTTTTGTCAGATGCTTTTTTTCAAGCATGTTTCCTTCAACAACTAGGATAGTGTTAGTAAGCAGAGCCCTTAGGGCCACTTTCTTTAAAGCGCCGAAATAGTATTCACGCATGAGGGCTTGATCTCCTTTGACCATAACCACCCCTTTTGAAGTTTCAAAATTAAGACATAGGTAATGGATAGAGGTCACATCTTTGAGATGTTTTAAGGAAGGCCTTCCATTGTATGCGGACCTACTATCCATGATTAAGAAATCCTTTTATCCGTAGAATACAATTGGTTCTTCACTTATTTTCACTACTAATGTAATATGTCCTCTTGGGATCAGAGAGTCTCCAATGAATCCATAAAGTGGTTCTGACATCGGTACCCAAGGATGATAAATCTACATTTCGTTAAAAGTACTTCCAAATAATATATGAACAGAACTGCCATTATCCCCAACTTGTGGCTTAGGCCATTATGAGCTATTATAGCCCACATTACAAGTACATCACAACGGGGATATATGACTTTCTACTCATCATCGTTATTGAAAATTGTTAGAAGAGATACAAATTGGGGATTATCATGAATCCAAATATTTCCCAATTTAGCCTCTTTGGCAGCTCGAACATAATTCTTCAGCATATTCTATTTCTCTACTAACATAGGGACCTCCAATGATTGTATGGATCTCTCTTTACTTGAGGTCGAGAGTGCTGGTTACTTGTTAGTGCCTTGGAATAGTCTGTATGCTTTAGCCTATCTCTTCGTCCTTGCCTCTTGCACTTGAGTAGATGGCCTTCTGACTGTTAGATCCATCATGTACCATGCTTTGTTGATCTCGCAACTTCGTCATCCTTATGACCTCATAGCAATCATCCATATCGTGGTCCCTACTATAAGGAATTTTACAATATTTTACCTTACAATTATCAGGGATGGATGTACTTCACATGCCACATGAAAATGGGATGGATTTTTATTGTGGACATCCCGTCGAAGCAAGTCTCCATAAGTAATCTATTTTATAAGGCGTCCATCACCTTCTCATATGAAATCATTTCACACGCGATCAATTATTTGCTGAAATGTGCAAAGTAACTCTTGAGGAACTCTCCTTCCTCATGTCTCATGTCACTAAGCCTTATGGCTATGGCTTGTCCTATTCGACTTCCTGCGAGTGCCCCTTATAGGGCTTGCTTTAGCTATGAGTAGCTACAGATTGAACCTAATGGCAATTTACTGTACCACCGCTTGGCTGATCCATCTAAAGTGATATGGAAACCTTAACATTTAATGGTAGGACCGGCCTTCTTTAATTGCATTTGTGTCTGTATTCATACAAATGGTACATCGGATCTCCCTTGTCGCTATAGTTGTCCATGATCGGATAGGTGAACTTGTCCAGGATCAGCTCATCCTTGATTTCCCTAGAGAATTGGAGGTGTTCATCATCTTCATCCTGCTCATACAGCCTAGTAGGCTACTCTTCATATTCATCATTTTGAGGTATATTTTAGGAGGTAGTGAAGAGGCTTTCGACTTTTCAGCATCACGTCATCTATTCCTTGGATCCTGGAATTTGACTTCTTTGAAAAACCTCTCCTTAGCAGGCCTATTCTTGAGATGCCACTTGAGTGGCCTTTTTGGTGTGCTATCATAAGTTTTCAATGCCTACACACTGGTGTTGTCAAGTAAAGCACTATTGGCAGGATTCGTTTAATTCTCTTCCAACTTTCTCGGTACGCCCGTTTTTGTAGGATTTTCTAGTTTCACTCATAGAGAAGCATTATATGCCGTCAGCACTTTCAAACTTTCTGCCATCTCTGGGATAGTTTTTGCAATAGATTTTTTCTATAAACGACAATATTGTGTTGGTAAAATGTGAGCCTGCGTTTCTACCGATGTTTCTTCTATCGCTGAGGATTGACATCATTATTTGGTGGACAGTCACTGTCTTCTCCAAATTTTACCTTTGATGCCTTTACCTTCTCTAGTTTCTCTTCAACTATACTCATTAGCATAAATTTTCAAAGAATTCGGACTTTTTTTTAGATGTGATTAGATTTCGTGGTTTACTTTGCTCAAGTTTCCCAAAGACAATGCCAATTTGTTGATGATACAAATTGGACTAAAGGATTTTATTGATGAAAAACAATTACAATCGAAGATCAATGTAAATACAAACATCAAATCATTACCTAACTATGGTTTTCACCTCATAAATTCACTAGTCTAGATACTTCAACTAGAACAAGAGAAGAAATACCTATTTGAGAGGGAGATAATTGAATTACATGCCTTTTTTCAAATGAAAAGGAGGCATTTGTAGATTTTCCTTCAAGCGTCAGGATAATTTTGTCATTTTTGGAAAATGACAGGTGGCGGACCCTTATTGACTATCTTATATCTGTTTCAGTTAAGAATCACTCTTTATTCATCTTACACGTGCTTCTAGTTGATAGTCCGTAGCTAGTCTAGATATGGGAAATGGTTCGCGACCTCTATGCAGGCCTTCTTCTTTTTTGTTTTCTTCGCATTATTTTATGCTTCATCGACAATCTGCTTATGCTTGCGGATTGCACTTAGGAGGTTAACACATTTTATATAAGTGTGGTAAAAGTTTAGGAATGGATGTGGTTAAGGGTGGGTCGAAAAAATGAATGAAAGTAAACTGGATAGAAACAAACTCAAGAACAGATTCTGTCCAATTTACCAGTTTGCATAGTATCTAACTTTAAGCGTTCACTAGTCACTTCTAAAGCTTGAAAAATTGATTTGAATGAGTGTTAGGTCATTAATGATACAATTAGACTACGCTTACATTCACTGAAATAGAAAAATAGTGGGACTTATGGTGTTGTTTCGGAACACAGTTGATAACTTGAAGTTCTAATGTTATTAAGATTATTTTCGGCATTAAAGCCCATAGTATGAGATTGTGCATGTTTTAAGCTTATCAATTTGAGGAACGTGTTTGATATTAGATAATAAGGTTATCTATGACTTTTAAGTGGAAAGAGACTTGACTTACACCTAGTAGAAAGCACAAACACAAAGGCGAAAGGTAAGTAGAAAATTATTTACAATGAAGATATAAAAATATAGTATTGGTTGAAATATTTTCAATTGATCATTGTTGCAACTTTTATATTACTTTGATAATGAACTTAATGTATATCTTATGTTGTATATGGCATGAGGATGGTCCACTCGATTGTGTCGATATCATATTGGGCATTTGATTATTGATTATTGATATCGATATTGCACAGATCTCAATCCAGTGCATAGTAGGTGGTCAAGGGCCCAATAAGTGAAAATATTTCAAATGAAATTATCTTGAGCTTACGTTGATGAATATTTGAATATGATTCATTTTCCGTATGATATTTTCAAAGGAAAAGGAATGGACACATATTCATATTCATGGCATGCATCATTTTTACTTATTGGGCGCTTATGTAGTTTTTTCATCGTAGATGAGTTTGGTGAACTCGAAGGTCCATAGATGATATGGCTAGCTGTTAAAGCACTTACAGGAATTCGAGGGCCGATGTACATGGATGATGACTCGTAGGGTTTTTTTGGTGGACTATTATTTTGGTCTTACAGTCTTTTTTATTATATTTTTTAGAATCCTATATTGTATAAATTAGTAATTACTTATGCAGTCTTAATTAATATAAATATGGTCATACAACTCTTTTATCTTGATATGCTACATGAAGGTTACAGGTGATAACGTGTCTAATGACAGAATGTTATGTGTCATTCTATCAAACTGTATGTACAAAATCCTTGTACCTACATCAAAGTCCTTTCATTTGTGCACCTTTTAATGAGAATCTCATCATGTGCGTTTCACTATCCCAATTCTGAGATAGTCATAAAGGACCTCGGGTGGAGACTTGGAAATCCACTAATATCCCACCTAGTATACTTTTTGGAAAATTTCGATTTTTATACTTTCTACTCTTTTGTATAATACCTAGTACATATTTTGTTGGGTTAAGTTGAAGTTTTCAGTGTGAGACATATTACTTACTCTCATAACAACTTTTCAAACAGTAAACAAGTTTTCTATCTTAACAATTTGGTTTTCTCCATAGTTTTTATCCATCTTTAATGATTTCTACGTAAATCCTTGTATTTGTGTTATTGTTGTTATTCTTTATGTGTTATAGTAGTAAGAAGTGAATCTAGAAATTAACCTAGATTTCCTACAATCTATATTTAAGTGAATGTTAAATTTAGAGGATCTCAAGGACGAATCTATAAATTTGCGTAGATTTCAAAAATATCTATATGTGATAATTGTAATTTTACACTTATTTAGGCTTCCAAAAGTGAATATTTTTAAGTATTTTTAGGAAATTATTGCGTAGCTCATGTTTTGTGCAGATTAAATATTGATAAAAATTCCAAGTTAAAATAAAAAATTAACTTAAATGACATATTATGGGATAGACAACTTTTCAATCATTTCATTAATTTTTATAAAAATTTATTAAAATTCTGATTTTAATATACACCAAACAAGAGCTTATTCTCGTGTAACTATTGTTTGTTTAGATAAAACTCCAAATTGGACGAGATTTTTGAGAAAAGAATGAAAACTGGACAAAAGGGTGTATTATGTATATTATTGAGAGGACGGGGACCAACTTGAAAGATTAAAGGCTTGAATTGCAATTATAAGGGACGTAAGGTAGATGGAAACCTGAAATCAAGGACCAAATTGCAAGTACAAGAAACTGTGTTGTGCCTTGTGATCACATCATCAATTTTGAAGAAGCGGAACTTAAATTGTTGTACCGTTGGATCTCAACCGTATAAACCGTGCGATCGTATGGTGGTAATTTGGGAAATTTTTTTGCTTCCTTTTCAATTTTGTCTATCTTTTGAAAAGCAATAAGGCCAATGTTTTAACCTATTTGAGATGCTAAATTCGACATCATTTATTGAAGAATGAGGAAAAGAAGGTTAAGAAGTGATTCAAGGTGTTAGGTTTGAGTTGTTTTATGTTATTGGCAAATTCTAAGAACAAAAGGACTTAATTGTATATGATGTAAAAGTTCAATGAGTAATGTGCAAATAGTTTAAAAGTTAGTTTGTAGGTCTAGGGTTTCGAGTTTGGAATAAGGAGGAAAACGGCGCGAATTTTTGCTGGACAGTCGCAATGGTTGACTCGAGCTACAAAAGTAGAAATATCGTCGCTAGACTGTTGCCATTCCTTCGCTCTGTCGCTGAGCCCTCGCTCGAGCGACAATGCTGTCCAAAATTTTTTTATTTCGTGATTTAAAAGCTTTTTCGCCGTCCCATTCGTTTCCTAACTTACCTATAAATATCAAAACACATATGAACGTGAATTGAGTTGATTGAATATTGAGATAACTTCATCTATGAGAGAATTATCATATTCAATCTTTCAACCTCCATCCATAGTTATTGTTTTGATGAGCAAAACATTGTTCCTATAATTCAAATACCAAACAACAACTTCCTCCACATCTGGTCAGAGTTCTAAAGATCGAGAAAAGTTGACAGGAGTTCTCGTCTGTGAAGAACGGGTTGTTCTTCGTGATCCACGAGAGATAAATTATAGTAAAAGGCTGGGAGTGCTGCAGGGTAGCAGATTCGTCGGAGAGCTTTGGTAACACAACTAAAGATTGGTGCAGGGGAGCACGGGATCCATAGAGAGCTGTAAGAAGTGCAGTTTGGTGGTGAGATAGT
>CAIGRB010011274.1:48481-59677 GCA_903798255.1 Fraxinus quadrangulata
TGTACATATGATTGTACAATGTCTAATTGTCTTGATTATATTGTTTTTTTTACTTGTATCTTGATTTGTATCTTTTGCGAATCTTTAAGTTCCAATTCAATCGTCACATGCAAATCGCTATCGTCTCGAATCTTCGAGTCGTCATATCTATTTGTTTTCAATAATCGCAAAAGACACTTGAATCAATTTGTTAGCGATAAATGCAATTTTGTTTATGATAATCAAAACGAGTCGTCAACAACAGGTTTAACTTTACTCACGAGAGATTGTTAGATAATATAAGATTATTAATCATCCGGGCATAATTTGAGTTGAAGAGATAGAAGGTGAAAATTATAATGGGCGCTAATGGTGAGGTGGGTTCCTAACACATTTTTCTAAATCGATCTTTTTTCTCTTAATTTTCATTTGTATTTAGATAGTTATTTTTAGTATAATTAGATAGAATCATAATTATTCAAGTTCAACTATTAATTGTGTGTTTACTCGTATTAAGCTCGAAGTGATCAAATTTAAGTTAGAATCTAAATCCACGTGTGAACAAAACTCTTTACTCACTTTAACTAGTCATCAACTCGTTCGCTTGTCGAATTTCAACCAAACAATATGCAAATAGATTTCAAGCCCTAGTCCTCTGGTTAAAAACTAAAAGGAGGGTTACCAATTTTCCATGTGTTCACGGGTCAATTTCATATGCGGCATTGAACTTTCAGTGAAATCTCAATCAAGTCGCTAATCAATAATTTGTCAAAAGTGCATCACTCATCTTGATTCTATGCTTACTGAATCTTTATCATCAAAATTAGGATCAAGCAACAATTCATAAGAATGTGCATGAGAGAGAGAGAGAGAGAGAACAGAAACAATGTGTATAAATACGTATTTCATTTGATTTCCATTCTAGTTTTTAATCATTATAAAAAAAAGCGTACACAACAAAGGAAAATAAACACACACAAAAAAGAAAGAGAAAAAGAAAAAAAAAGCTCTGCTTTTATGATCTTTTCAATAAGCAGAACTTATGAGATTTCTAGCAGTATGGATGAGAAATTTTCGTTTAAATCTACAAGGGCACGAGGCCATGCTTCAATGCAGCCTTCCACACAACGTCAATCTGATCAACATCGATAGCCCCAACCTCATTGTGTTCCCAACCTTCAAGAAGATGAACTACGCCCCCGGCATGGCAAGCATGAACTACACCTCTTTCCATCGTATACTAGTAGATTAAGCATGGAATGGTTACATTATATACATATCAGTTGCTAAGAACATGACAAATCATTGAACAGATTGCTTAGAGACGTGCAGAAGTTTGGACGCTGAACTTTCACATCTTGACTAAAGCCATATCATATCCCCTTTCCTCTTCCCCTTTCCCCCATGTTCCTTACGAGCTGCCCGAATAACATGGCCAGGGATGGGGTAGGGGTGAGGAAGAAATGGTTGGGGAAGGTGAAGACCAATTTTAACAAGGGTATATTAGACATTTGATTTCTAAAGAATGCCTTTTAAACAAAAAACTTTACAGGTGCCTATTTTTCAATTTGACCATTGAAATAGAGTAACGCTATTTATAGTGAAGAGTATCGATAGTCGCCCTACGTGGTATATACATGGAAGTTTGTTATTTGATATATTATTGTGGTAGTTTTTTATTGCCTCATACATCAAATAACAAACTCTCATGTGTGTGAGCGTATCAGTATTTTTCACTGTGAATAGGATTATTCATTGAAGTAAGGGCCTCTCAAAAATTTGCCAACATATTAATAACTCTGAGGCTTTAAAACTTGAAACAAAGAGTGGATTGAAGAAAAGCTGCAGAAATTTGGTTCTATAGCATTCAAAAACTGGAAGTTCACTCTACTATATACTTAAAGGTCTAGTTGACTCATTTTCAATGTATTTTTCCCATAGAAATTCTAAAACTAGGAAAGAAGTTAATTTCCAAGTTCCCATCAATTCATTTTACTGAGGTCTATGCCTGAATTCGAATATCTTAGTTCATGTAAGAGTTTTCATGTAATGATCGATAATTTTAATGTCCTCAAATTGCTCCCAATTAAACAAATATTGAAGAGATAGAGGAAAAGTAAAGGCCATGAACATTTACCTCACAGGATCCTAAGCCCTCCACATCTTCTGGGAGTTTCATTGCTGCTAGCTTCCCGTAAGTACAGTCTCGTCTGAATGGAATGATAGGAGGAACCACAAACTGGTTAAAGTGTGTTCCTGAAGGAGCCCAACTCTGTTCTCGAGGTGTCATCCACTTGCCAATAATCCACGTCTATGAATTATAAAACAAACATGAATATGGATGTCTGCATTTTCGAGATTTCAATGTTCTGAATAATTCTGAAAATGAATAAATGCAATGCTAATTCTCCTCCATTACTTTGTTTTAAGATACCAATCAACACGAAGATGAGAGTAGCTATGTTCGTCTTCTTATTGTTAACAAGATTGTGAGGGATATAGAGCAGAAATAATTACCTTACAGTGCTCGGCTGCTTGATACTTTGTAACTTGAACTAAAAAATTTTGGCAGTCGACTGGTGCTTCTTTCTGGATCTTTATGAATCTCTCAGTGGATTGGGTTAACATCTGCATTCACAACCCCTTTGTTGTCAAATTTAGGTTACGCATGCAACTAAATTGAAACATTGTACTGAAAGCACTTTCCACAAAGAAAACGGGATAACCAACTAATTTGTTATTGGTTCTTACCAAAACCTTGACCCTTCGTCGTGCAAGATAGAGAGCAATGGCCCTTCCTAGCTTAGAAGTAGCTCCTGTTAAGAAAACCTCATCAACATCTTCAGGTATCTCGTGTAAGATCACCGCAGCAGTCAAGGTGTTTCCGTGAACAACTCTGACTTTTAGATTTGGATGCTTGTTAATAAAAAGTGTTCCACCTCCATTAAGACCTTCATTCTGGAATACGTTTTACGAGAGTAAATTATTCTAAACGAACCTATTATAACATCGAATAAAATCTGAAAAATATCTGATTCAATTTCAAATTGTCCTAATGTACAGCTTTAGGTTTCCATCAATAGTATTGCCATCTCAAGTTAGAAAACTCAGATTTGACTGCATGAAAACTCAGATTTGACTGCATGATCCAGTTTAGGCACGCAGTAATGCAGTAAATTGATGTAAAACGAAAAGACATGATAAACTATATACAACTAAAGAAACAAGGTTCACCTTATTTAGTGCAGCAAGGCTAATAACCTTTACACCTATTTTATCTGCTGTAAGGATAGCATCTTCAATGTGGTTATTTATGCCTTCTGCCGCAAAAGGTAAGAAATACTGCAAAATGTGACATGATACAAGCTTTAGGTTCCAGTCTCAAGACCCAAAAAAAACCATGTTGTTGATTTTAAGTTAGAATTCTTATTCTTATTAATATAATAAATTGTAGGCATAACAGAAATAGGAACTATGGTAACTAGTTTTAACTCAAAATGCATGTTTGGAGTGTACATTCATGCTGCAAAAGTAAAACAGAATACGGAAACAAAGCAGTTACCTGGAAACCAAATCTTGGCACAATCCATGTTTGATGCAGTCTTCCTCTGAGATTATAAAAACTGAACAAGAATGTCTTGGATTTTGCCCACATGATAAGCATCACTAAAACCGTATAAGGCCACATTGGAAACAAGAAGGGCTTTATACCAAAAGGTATTGAGCTGAATGAACGGAAAACAAATGGAGCATGCATTGCTGACATAACATCAACGACGTGTGCAAGAAACACGAAATCAGGTACTCTATCATCTGCATCATTATGTCATAATAATTAAACCATTAAAAGATAATTATACCAAAAAAGTCATCATTGGAAACTGTAAATTGTAATATGTAAACATGATCTGCAAACTCCAGTTGCGATTTGGTAATTCTTGGGAGTCAGAAAGTGTCTGTAGACTGTGAATAATGTGTTTACATTTTCAAATAAGGAACTCACTTGTCTTTGTACTAATTTGTTTGTGAAGATCCCATGAATTGGCATTTATTGTCTTCCATAAAATATCATATAACGGTATAAAGAGGCAAAAGTTAGTCCTCATGTCCACGTGATGAAGATTGTGGTATCTGCAGAGTCGAACAGGTAAAGATTAATAAGCAATACATTAAGAGTAAAAACATGCTAGAATGAGACCAAAATTGAGATGAACAACATGTCAATTTCAAGAAACGTGTTTTCTTAATCTTGTTTTTCTTTTTCTGTATCAGTGACTGAGTAAAGTATAGCTCTTAGAAATTAGGAAAACCACAAAGAAACTATGAAGTCCTCCAATGGCAATAGAATGCTACAATATTTGTGGATCATAGCACTCAAATTTTCTTTTTCTCATCAGATTTACATTTGAACTAAAATAACTCAAGAATCTAAGGGGAAAAAAATAAGCAAAGCTCAGACTTCATAGTTCATCCGGCCAAGAGTTCCTCAAAATAGTTTCCCAGCAACATTAACTGAACAACTTCATTTGGAAAACATAACGGTATGGTCCAAAAATTGAGAAATGTGTTGGGGTATAACAAGGCTGCTCCTTTAATTCCATAGGTTGAGTAACTCAAATGATGGTGATCGAATGCCACAAAAGATTTAGCCTTCCATCACTCGACACCAATTGATTTTCAAATAACACTGTTGAAACTTGATCCTAACGAGTGGTATCAGAGCTAAGGTCATGGGTTTAAGTCATAAGAGCGTCATGCTGAAGGGGGATTGTTGGAGTGCAACAACTTCGCTCTTAAGCCCATAGGTTGTGGGTCACTCAAATGATGGTGATTGAATGCCACAAACAGTTTTACATTCCCTCATTGACACCAATTAATTTTCAAATGAGATGATTGAAACTCAACCACAAAATGAAATGGCATTACTGAGTTAGAGTTCCCTCCAACCCCATCCACCCAAAACAAGAACAGAAAAAATTGAGAAATTGATAAAATGCACAACACTTCAAGGAAATACAAATCATATCAACGATTGATGAACATGAACATGATGAAGAATCAATATACGTGATCAGGACTTACGTAGGCGTGTAGATAAGATATTTGAGAAGTGGAATAGCCTCAAACAAGCGATGAGGAATAACTTCAACATTGATATGCCCAATACACCGAAGAAAATCAAAGGCTAAAACATAACTGTACATCATGCTGATAGATCCATAACCAAGGAAAACAGTTCCCAGGGTCGGAATTCCAATAATTACACATAGTAATAGGTGTTCCAGAAACGTAGCATGCCCAGCTGCACCGGAAATAAAACACACAGAGAATAGTCAGTGAACAGTCTATTCATAGTTAACTTTTACTAGTTATAAATAACGTTGGTAGGAATCTGTTTACTTCATACCTGTAAAAGGATGTAGAACTTTAGAGCTATGGTGGAGCCAGTGGTACCTTGGAAATAAATGCTTGGAATGTAATAATCTATGCATCCAATAATACAGTGGTTCTGAGATTACGACGTGGAGTATGAGGCAACACACGGCACCCTTAATGTCCCATTTAGGAAGATTGGACAATGAAGGGAAGCTCAAATAGGAAAATGAAGCTACAATGGCTTGAAGTATCAGAAAATTATCCCTGTTGAAAAATTAACAAGACTAACAATTAAACTCATAATAAATATAAAGAAGTCATAAGAAAACATAGACTGAAATATGAGAAATCAACTATTTATACCAATGCCATTCCGCATCAATTTGATTAAAATCGATGCCCTGTTGATTCAGTCGACGAGTACGAGTGATATAAAGTGAATTATTATAAGTACTCCATAGCTGATGAACAAGGCCTCTCAGGGCAAACAAGATGAGAATATGTAAGCACCATATATCCTCCTTATTTCCTTCCCCAGCCATAGAATAAAACCCTTTTGCAATCAGTGGTCCATATAACAAATACTGATACATATACAATGCACAAATCAATAAACAGTACATAACCAGACTAAATGATTGAAAGAATGGAAAATTTACAAGGGGTGGGGTGGTGGGCTTGAACAAGCTAGTAGATAGAGTACATGCCTTGTAATTTCCAAAATTTTCCCATGGCCAAGCAAAGAAAGGGGCACCCTTCTTCTCTAATTTGCAAATTATTTTTTCTTCTACCAACATATTTCTTTCAATTCTTCTATATTACTCAAAACCCAGAAAATTATCAACTCTCAGAATGATCCAAATTTCTGAAAAGAGGGTATAAATTGAAAATAACGAACAAGAAAGGAAAGTATTCTAACATATGACTTCTTTTATTGCATATCTGTTGGATTCTTCCCTTATCTTTTGCTTCTTAGATGACAGCATTCTCAGCACCTCAGAACTCTACTTATAGACCCACAAAAACAACGTCATCAAGAAATCATTATAGAATTCAAAATAATAAAATTTGTCGTTTTCATCTACAAAATTATCACCTTTTAAAACAAACCCACAAAAAAATAATTGAAGAATTTCAGCACATTTCTGTTGAAAAGAGCCCTAAAACTGACATATAGAAATTTTAATTTAACATGAGTCAGCCTAAATTTGAGGGCCAGATGTGGGTATGGTTACTGGTTGGTAAGCTAGCAAGTAAACTTTTATGGATTTTTGGTGGTAGATTGCAGGTTGCAGTTGAGATGTGGATATATAGCTATTTTTGAAAAATAAATAAATAAATAAATAAAAATTCATTAAATTGTCGTTCTCAAGATTGTCTGTATGATTCTTGATTGTGCTTAACAGATTAAAGCCTGATTTAATGGAATTAGTTGAGCTTTTGCATAATTAAATGGAAAATAATTTAGTAGGAAAAATTATCCAAATTGAATGTGTTCATAAATTCTGCGTGTTAAACGAGCGTGACTTGGGGACCAATTGCAGGCACGGAGCTTGACTAATTTTCTACCTAACTGCCCAAAATTTTGGGACACTCTTTTGGCTTTTGTTTCTTCATTTGTACCATATTACCATGTTTAAATTGGGATCATCGAAACTATACGCATGCAGCCACGTTCTACTGCTCATTTTAATTTTTCAAAAATTTTGAATAATAAAATTACATTTGAATTCCTGACATTTGAGTAGGATAGACATGCATTTCGCCAAGTTATTAATTTCACCATCTACAAGCCAGTTTAAAGGACCAAAATGCCCCTCACAAATAAATGTACAAAAATATACTACTTCCATCCCATAAAAACAAGCTCGTTTCCATTTTCATACATGTTAAAAAAAACGTAATAAATACGGTTGAAAACATTAATGTTACTTACTGTTTTCATAATATACCTCTATACTAAATTATGGTTTAAATAAGAGTAATTCATATTTATTGATAATAATTTATATTAAATATGAACATATTAATAAATTAATAAATTATTTATACTCTAAAAAAAGTAATTTATAATTTGGAATAAATAAAAAAGAAAAGAAAATTTAGGGATAATTGCAGCAACGGTACCAAATCGTTCATTTAGTGGTAGACTTTGTCCAAACCTTTCATTTGTGTCACCCACGGTACCAAACCTTTTATTTTTGCCACTAACGGTATCAAACATTTCAAAATGTCTGCAGCAAAAGTTCAAGTAGATGATTTCTGTTAGTTTAATCGTTAGTTGACCAAATAATTGATTTTGATAATAATGTTGATTGATTTTAAAATGTTAATATGGTAATTTTACATTTTTAATAATAAAATAACCAAAATCAAATAATTAAAATTAAAAACTCAATCCAACTCCCCCCTCCCCCGCCCAATCTACAAATCTGGGAAATGAATTTCAAGAACGCTTCAACAAGCTCGAGAATAGATTCCCCAAAATCGAATGTGCGCTCTGCTGCAATGACAGTGGCTCTAAGGAACTCTGTCTGTGCATTTAGCCTAAAACTTCATTTTTGATTGACCATAAAATCATAAACTCAAAACTTCATTCGAAACAGTTCATCTTCTTCCCGCCCTCACACTTACCCTCACCTTCTCTCACCCAACCCCAACCCCAACCAAACAAACCAAAATCCATCCACATCCACCGTGCTGACAATCGCAATCCATCTATACATAGGTTGTAGCCACAAGCATCCCCACAAATTAGCAACAAGAAATGAACCTTATCAGAAACCTGCTAAGACGTCGTACAGAAAATCCCTAATCCCTTTTCAATCTCTTCTTCTCCTCTTTGGTCAAGATAGTCTCTTCGACGGGCCATTTCAACAGGAAATTTATATTTTTATCGAGGGGCTCAATTTTCTGATCGGTTGTTAAGTCCAAATCTCTAATTCGACCTACATAGATCTACATAAACGATTCGTTTGGATTTTAACTGCGAACATTTTAAAAGGTTTGGTACCGTTAATTTTTGAAAGATTTCGTATCGTGAGTGGCACAAATTAAATATTTAGATAAAGTTTGTTACTAAATGAAAGATTTGATAATTATCCCATAAATTTATCTTCATGACGAGAGAATACTTTTATTAAGGGCAAAACGGCCTTTAAAACAAAAGGGAACGATTTTGATTTGAAAGTTGCTTTGTTTACTGTCAGATAAAGCCTGCAACATTTCATTTAAAAAATAATGGTACTAGACACAGGCGTGTATGTATACAAAAAGAAAAATTTGACCAAATGAGTGGTGGAAGATGATTGGATGAAAAAATTAATTATTTATATTAAATAGTTCAATAATGAAATGACATGTTATATTATGTCAATCGTTATGTCAAATTTTTTGTTCACTAGTATGATTGGTGTATAAAGTCGTGGGTCGGAGATGTGGATGTGTGGAGCCTAATTAGAGTATGTACTTTTTTTCTCGACTATAATATGACATGTTGACGAGGATTAGATGGCTTGATGTTCGAGGTGAATTTTTATAATCACTACAACAAAAATGAGTTTTTGCAACGTTCAAAAAATGTTGCCGTAGACCTTCTGCAACATTTGGACAAATGTTGCAAATCTCAGTGTTGCCGTATAGTGGAAGGTCTTTTGCAACGTTTTTTAAACGTTGCGAAAAGTATAAAAAAACGTTGCGAAAAGTCAATTTTTGCAACATTTATTTAAAAAACGTTGCTATAGACCCATTTGGCAACATCTACTCGCCCAAACATTGAACGTTGCGAAAAGTCAATTTTTGCAATGTTCATTTAAAAAACGTTACCATAGACCTCTTTAACAACATTTACTAGCCCAAACATTGCAATAGACCCCCTTTAACAACATTTAAGAATGATTGTTGCCTTTTAAGTATTGCAAAAGCTCATTTTTCTTATAGTCAATATTATGTGGGTATACTAAGTAATCTTAGCATAGATCATTTTACCCTTTTTTTTTTCTTTATAAAAGATATTAGAGTGAATCTCTTTTTCAACGATAGACAGACGTGAGAATAGAAAAAACATTGTAGTCATTCTTCTTCATTATAGTAAAATAATTATGATAGTAATATTTTTTTGAAGAAAAAATGGCTAATAATCCGTGTTTTATCATCATAAAAGTCAAATTTTGGTGAATATTTTATTAAAGATACAATTCATTTTTCATAATAATTTGTTATATAATTTGGTACGTGGTTCACAATTCAGTAGGTTATTTGGTTAAAATATAATCGTGACTAAGCCTCCATTTGGATAAATTTACAAATGGATTTATAAGTTGAATCTAAACATTAATTTTATTCGCACATCCATATGTATTACTTATTTATTATCTAAAATTTTTATAGGACTCACTACTATTCATTTTATAAATTAATTTATAAATGTGCCAAACGGAGCTTAAGTTGTTGACCTGATCAATTCGATCAACCACTCGTCATCTATTTTCATTGTTCAAATATTTGATAACACGAAAAATCATTGTTCAACTAGTCCAAATCTTTGACAACACGAAAAATCATTGTTCAACTCATGACAACATGAAAAAATCAAAAGCTTTGCCCTCCCTCTTGCCTTTTCGTCCCAGAGATCACGGATATGAGTATTTATTTTATATCTAGGGGACCGGAAGAGTTGAATTGCCCATTCACATCAAAAGCCGGGGACTTGATCAAGTCGTGACTGATTTAATTACAATTTGATCCAATAAATTACATGGATTAATACACTTTAATTTAAGGTTTATTACTCGTTGAACGATACTCTACCTACTATATTTATTACTCGTCAACGATTTCGTATGCTTACGAAATTTATTCTTACATATATTAAATAAAGACAAATTAGAAAACTAAGAAATTAAATAGGAAACTCAGATTAATACTACAAATTGGATGATTCAGGCCGTGAGGTAATAAAAGAAGATAATGCTCGAATGAAAAGATAGTGCTCTCTAGGGTAATTAATACTCCAATTCTCCCATCTACATTTATTGACTCACTTGTCCAGGGAGTACGTGTGCGTGAATTTGGTGCTGAATGCAGCAGTCCAATTCATAGAAAAAGCCAAAAAAAAAAATTTGGTGACGGAAAAAAACCCTTCATTATCTTGATGAGATCTGAACGTAGATCATGTTTTAACATAATTTTTGAAAAGTCAAAATGAGTTTTAGAAGCTCAAAAATTGTTTTTAAATTCATTTGATTAATTTTATGAAAGTATTTCTTTTAATTAAAAAAGTTTTTAACTTTTTCTAAAAGTACTTTTGGAATATAAATTTCTTTTAAAAACTAATTTTTAAATAAAAATTAAAGTAACTTACTCCAAAAGTTCTTCTATAAAAATCAAATGTCAAAGTCATGCCAAATGGACGCTTATAAAATTTGATATTATTGTTATTGGCCATCGTGTCAATTGTTGGTTAACTGACGCTTATAAAATTTGATATTATTGTTATTGGCCATCGTGTCAATTGTTGGTTAAGTCATACAGTATCAGGGACGAATTCTACATCGGATTAAAATATTTTAAGTCGAGCTAATATATGAAAAAAAAACTACACATAAAAAACGTATATATATAAAAAAAATTACTCACATAAACCTTAAATGACTGAGAGGGGACCGAGTCCACCTAATTTGCCACTGTATAGTACTATAGAAAAACGTTGTATCTATATATAATTACTCACATAAAACTTAAATGACTAAGAGGGGATCGAGTCCACCTAAATTGCCACTGTATAGTACAATAGAAAAACGTTATAATTACTCACATAAAACTTAAATGACTAAGGGGGGA